>PVIW01002696.1:32220-203488 GCA_004026585.1 Noctilio leporinus | reverse complement strand
CTCCATCCCAGCCCCACCCGGCCCCACCCCGCCCGGTCCACGCTGGAGTGGAGGGAGAGCAGAGGCTGCAGTTCAGCCTGTCCCCGCGGTTCCCGCGTGACTCCGCTTTCCTTGCTGCGCTGAGGGATTGGCCTCTGTCGCCCCCGTTCCCTGCAGGACCGTGAGGCCAGGAGAGACAGCCCGGCTCTTGCCTTGACCTTGGTACTGTGTCCAACGCCCAAGCCGATGGTTTCCTTCATCCATCGAGAACGCAGTCTTGACTGTGTGGAGGGGAAGCATTGGTTTCTGGCCAATATTGCTCGGCCGCGGGCCTGCCCCAGCGAGAGGAAGATGGGCAGGCTGCACCCAGGACCATGGTGTCCCGGCAGAGCGCGCACGACGTGGTTTGCGGGTCTGAAAGGAGCTGCTGACGGTGGCGGAGAAATCCAGAGCGCGTCTGGGGAAGTCGCTGATGCGGCTCGCCTGCCGCCCGCCTCCGCGCCAGGTGTCACCCAGGGGACCCAGCGTCACCTTTCCGGCTCCGCACAAACTTGTACCCTGGGACCCAGGCCAAGCACGAGTCCTGTGGGCTTACCCCGTTCAAACTTGCAAGCTGTGTCCCCCTCCACTCTGCCCTGAGCCCGTCGCCACACACTCACACATGCATGCACACACATGCACGCAGACACATCCACAGGCCACCCCGGCCCATCACGAGGGAAGCGTGTCACTTTTCATGCTGAAGCTGCGGGACAGGCGGCTGGCACTTCTGTCACATTGCTGGCCCCAGCGCCTATCTCAGGCAGTGGACGTGTTTGACCTGTTTCCTGGTGTGACAGAGTGACCGGGCATCACTTTCAGAAAGAGTGCGCCCAGCGCACGGTGTGGGGACACTCACCAGCAGGTGAAGAGCCCAGTCGGGCGCGCCATCAGCAGCACAGCGCTAGCTGGGTGCGGGGTGCCAGCGGATGCCAGGCCTACGCAGGGGCCACTCTGTAAGGTGCAGAGCTGTCTGACCACCCTGCTGCACACCTGAAATGATGACGCATCGTCTGTCAGCTGCCATTGAAAACAAAAGCTTTAGCTAAAAGAAGAAGAAAATGAACGGAATACTAGCTTCCACGTTTCTCCAGAAGCTAACACTCTGGGTAGAGGAAACTGGGCCTGAATCGCGGGGGAAAAATAGGGGCTGGGATGTTTTTGTGGGCACTCTCGTGCTAAACAGTCAGACACAGATCCGGGCACCTGAGAGGGCCATGGGAGAGCCACATGAGGGGTGTGAAATTGGGTCGCTGGGCCATCGGGCGCTGGAGCAGGGCAATGGCGCACGTGCGGGGAGTCTTGGCCAGTGCAGGTGAAACGTGGAAGACAGAGCACGTTCTGGCAAAAAAGAGGCTCTTCTCCCCAGCAGACAAAGGATGGAAACAACGGAGGATCAGACCCAGGGCTGCATGACCGCCGCATCTCAGTGCCCAGAACCCTGAGTGCTCAGTCTCCACTGCCACAGTGCCCCCCGCCCCGCCCCAGCAGCATGGGCACACTGACGTGCTGAGCTGGGGATAGGCGTGTGTGCCACCCGGCGTCCCCTTCAGAACCAGGCCACGGCTCTTTCACGCCGACACAAAGCACCGCGCAGAGGCGGAGCCGGGAGAGGGAACGCCAGGCCCAGGGTTAGGCGTGGCGGAAAGCAGCAGACGCACATCCCGACTTTTTGATGACATTTCCAGACCCAGCGTGGGCTGATCACCTCCTGCCCCAGCTGGGTCCCAGAAGCCACCCGGTTGGGTGACTGGCGGTAGTGCCGACGCAGGCTGCACGTGATTGCTCAAAATCTTCATCGATAAACCACAACATACAAAAAGCTTCTGTGCTTTTCCTTTTTAGCTTTTTCCCTTCCAGGAGCAGCTCCGTGAACGTCACCGGCCATCCCTGAAGTGCCATCAGCTGTATTTTCATGCCACTTGTCCCCATGCGAGAGGCACCTCGGGGATTTCATGGTGGGAGAACGTGTCATAACAGAGGCCTCCCAACTCGGCAACTGTGCCCCACCGGAGGGGAGACACGGAGGCCCTGCTGCAGGTTCATGGACACGTCACAGGTGATCCACAACTTGTATGAACCTTCCCCAATACACCGACAAGGTAACTTGTCCTCTCGCGACAGGCGGCAGCTCGAACTAGAACTTCACTTCCACCTCGGGGTCTAACTGAGGACACTGGGACCGGCTGTGCGATGCAGAGGTCTGGCCCTTGAACAGCGCTGCACGAGGAGCCGCTGGACTCAAGGACCTGCAGCCTGTGCTGTTTTTCGTTTGTGCATTTGTCCTGGGAGAGACCCTGACACCAGCCGCAGGAATGAGGAAAAGACAAATCTCAGCGCTGCTGAAATAGCACCGCGGGGCCAGACGGGAACCTGCCGAAGGCACTCAGGAAGGTGCCACGTTGGGTACCTGAGAAGCCCGGTCCCCGCAGTTTCTGATCTTCTTAGAAGAGCTTTTCCCAGAAACGCGCTTCGGCTTCTCTTTCTGCCAAATGGAGATCATGCCAGGCCCTAGGGACCACGCTTTGATGTTGGGAAGACAAACACCGGGCTAGGTGTTCAGGGGCGTGAAATCTGCACAGGGTCAGGCGTGTGCCTTGCCCACTGAGTCCTGCAGGCCTTTGCCAGGTGACATCACCAGAGGGCAGACCACCCCTCCATCTTCATGTATGTATTTGTTTGTGTTTGTAAAATGTTAAAGGAAGCTGCATAAAATGGCTGTGAAGCGGGACTGAGATTCCCTCTCGGGCTATGGGTCAGCTGTGAAACATTTTAAAGATCTTTTTTTTTCCCAATTCAAGGGAGACTCTGGTTCCAGAAAGGGCCCAGGACCCGGGGGGGGGGGGGGCAGGACAGATGTGGAGCCCAGGCTGCCCTGGAGTCTGGAAAACATCTTGATTTCATTTCAGATACACCTGAGTCCTTCTGGGGCAACGCATGGGAAATCACAGCCCTCCCGACAGGCACTGACTTGATATTTCAGAGGTGTGCTTTTTTTCTTCCTGCAACTCAGACAGGGTTTTTTTCAGTCTTAGCAGAACGGCGAGACTAGGTAATCCAGATAAGCAGCTGCTGCAAGGCGATCTTTTTCTAGCGTTTCAGTGCGGAGTTGTGAACTTGCCTGGCTTTGGGCTATGCTGGGAACATTTGGAGTCAACGTTCCTGATTTAAAGGTTTGCCTTCAGGACTCCGTCTAATTAGCCTCAGCTGGAGGGTCTGCACCCACGGAATGAAATTAGGCTGGAAACGGAGGAAGGCTGATGAATGAATGCTCTTGAAGTGCTGATCGTATGCACTTAGGGGGTGGGGGGGGAGACCCTTAAGTTTATGCCCTTATTTTAAATTCCCTTAAGTTTTTAATTTTCCTTCAGTAATAGCATTCATTTCTCTTGATCTTGGGATAATGACTCAAGTCCTGCTTGTCAGCCTCTGGGGACAGAGCTGGGGGGTCGCAGTGCCCCATACAAGCTGAGCCCTCAGGCTCTGACACTCGTCACCAGCTCTGCCACGGGGAGTGGCCCCGCCAGGTGAGTGTCTGCATTTTACGGCCACCCGGGGTGATGTGGGGGTGCGCTGTCTTAACTGATAGAGCCGGATTCAAAGGAGAAAATAGATAGGAAGTGTTGAATATCGGACACAGAGTAGTCCCATGTTTAAATGTTTACCCCAGGCCCTCGCAACAAAATAGCATGAATACCAACCTTAGCACTTGTCAATTATTTATTCTGACCATTGACGAGCGGGAAAGAATTTGACCTGAGGCGTTTCACACATACCCTTTTAAAATCATGTGACAGAAGTCTGGCCATTCTGTAAGTAGGCCTCAAGAGCACCTACCCGGCCCTTCACTTTAATAAACAGCAGTGTGTCCTGAGAAACAGGGGGTTTTTTCTTAACCGTGAGGAGTGAGGGGTGAGGTGGGCTATCCCTCGACATCTGACTGACATTGACGGGCTGCGCTTGGAAACAGCCCCTCGGTGATGCAACAGCTGACGGCGCAGAGCATGGCAGTGCCCACACCTGCCCGGCCAGCTGTCTGCGCTCCAAGGACCAAAGTCCGCTCACCCCCAGGGCTCGAAGCAGGAGGACAGACTCAGCCCGACCCCCAGTTCAAAGTCCTGACCACGGCCTGGAACCCGGCGCGGTGGATGACCCCACCAAGGATGCACTTTCTCTCTTTCAAGGCCCAACATGCCGTGAAACTGCACACGTTTTCACTGAGCGCAGGGGGTTCCCCGCGTTGAAAACTGTGACAGCAACACTGGGAAACCGAGGCTGCTGCGGGCTTTTCCTGGGCCGATCTGGGCTCCTGGTCCCAGGGACCGGGGCTCAGCGGCGTGAAGAGGGACCACCTGGGGAGTGGCAGTTGTGGCCGCTGCCCCGCTCCTGACGGGGTTCCCTGCCCTCAAGTTGGTCAGAGTGGATACGGACGCTCTCGGAGAGCCGGACATGTTTAGGCTTGCCTCACTAGCCTTGGCACCTTATTTTTCTTTTCTTTTATTGTTTTATTTATTTTAAAAGATATTGCATTTATTTTAGAGAGAGAGGATAGGAGGGAGAGAGGGAGAGAAGCATCCACGTGTGGTTGTCTCCCCTGGTCCGCAACCCAGGCTGTGCCCCGACTGGGAATCGAACTGGCGACTCTTAGGTTCACAGGCCGGCGCTCAGTCCACACCAGCCAGGGCTCAGCATCCGATGGTAAAAGGCCTGAACTGAATGGGCCACACGTCAGGGTGCGACACAGGGGAGGGACAGGGGGACAGGACCCACTGTGGTTCTGTCTGGAGTGCGCTCCACACATGAGGCCAGGTGCTAGAGCTTCGTTTCGTCCGGCTGCCTCGGAACCCGGGAACCAGAACCGTGATGGGCACACGGCCGATTCTGAGGCAGCGGGTTCAGGGATATTTGGGGAAGGCCGCCTGAACATAAACAAGGACGAATCCAAGACCAAGGCTGCCCGCAACGTTCTGATATGAATTTCTCCACAAAATAAAATGCATCTTTGCAATGAATTGGGTCATGTGGGGAGACTCTCCGTGCTTTTAGGAGGAAGCCTGCTATCCGCCGTCCTTCCTAAGCACTACGTGGTTACACACGCCATCGATTTCAAGGAAAACTGGAGGAAAAAGTGGAAAACCAGCCCACGAGAAGCAGGCACCTATTACCAGATGAATCCACAGGTAGAATTTTGACAATGTAACCAAACGAAGTAGAGTGAGAAAGACGTTTGTTAGCCTGGACTTGACGTTGAAGTAAAAGATTCCTATTGTCCCCAAATGCCAAGGGGACGATACCATTTTGGCGACAACCCACAAGCCTCATCCTCATACTCTGATCCCTCCATGTGCCCCCAGCCCCGGTGGGTACTAAGTACCGAAAACACGGTTTTTCCAGAAACCAGAGGGTTTCTAGAAGTGGCCCAGGCCTCCAGGGCACGCGAACAATGCAGCCCACAGCCAGGAAGACGGGGAAAGAACGGGCCACACGGAGTGCGCGCCATCACTGCCCAGCGGTGCCTTGGCCCTGCCGGGTGGGCCAACAGCTGAGCAGCTCCGCCAGCGTCCACGTGCGGAGGGCGCGGCTGCCCGGGTGCTCGGAGAACCTCCTAAAACGTGAACGCATTTTACCACGCAGCCCGTGGCACGTCAGGACACCGAACACCCAGGCTTCCGGAACGGGCTGGTTCCAATCCCAGAAAGCGGAGAAGAAAGGAAGGCGCTCTGTCAACCAGCAGAAGAAGCGACAGCAGACCCATCTCCCCGGGCAGAGAAACTGTTGGTCCTACGAATTTCAATTCGCAGATGGGAAGTCTGTCCACCTTCTCCGAGGCCTGCTCAGCGCCGGGCCCTTGCGACGGGCAGGCGCTGCGCTGGCGGACTCGCTCCCTGTTCTGTCGGGAGGAAGGCCTGCGAGTCACTATTTTTAACTGTTCCTCGTGCCGGGAGCCCCACGTTCCCCTCCACGTTCATTCCCTCCCAGTTGCATCATCTCCTGTTTCTCCTGCCTCCCCCCCTCGGCGCTGCCTGGGTCCAGAGAGCTGCTCCTTCCGACACCTCAAAAGCGCACCTCATTTTTATGCCCACAACCATCTTCGCCTCCATCAAACGAAAAACTGATTCACACAGAAAACGTTTTAAGCATGGAGGTGTTTTTAATGAATATTGCATTTTTTTAAAAAAGAAGTATGCCTGAGAAGAGAATAAGAACTTTGCCTAAAAATTGAACAGCAGCATCTTTGCTTTTAAAAAATATGCATGGCCTTGGCTGATGGCACAGTGGATAAGGCGCCAGCCTGCGAACCCAAAGGTGGCTGGTTCGATTCCCAGCCAGGGCACATAAGCAGGTTGCAAGCCAGGTCTCCAGCCAGGTCTGTAGCTGGAGGCAGGTGAAAAGGCAACCACACTTTCATGTTTCTCTCCCTCTTTGTCTCTCTCCCTTCCTGCCTCTCTAAGAATAATAACATCTTTAAAATAATAACAACAAATAAAAAATATGTATATGTGTAAATGTATGTGTGCACACGTTTGGTAATATTACAATTGATATTGCTTACAAAAGTAATTTTTAATGAATTAACATAAGCATTTTGAAATACTGACAAGAGAACTTCATATTAATACGATTTGAGAGGCTGACAGTTGGCAGTAATTAAATGTGAATTGTCTGGATGTGAAAAAAAAAAGGAGAAAAGAAGTATACATTGGTGGTTACAGAATGGACTTGGGTATGTTTAGAATAATAGAGGAAGCCCTGGCTAGTGTGGCTCAGAGGATTGGCACTGGCCTATGAACCCAAGGGTCACTGGTTCGATTCCCCAGCCAGGGCACAGAACCAGGTTACAAGCCAGGTCTCCAGCCAGGTCCGTAGCTGGAGGCAGGTGAAAGGCAACCGTACATGGATGTTTCTCACCTTTCTTCCTCCCTCCCTGCCCTTCTCTTTGAAAATAATCAATAAAATCTTTTTAAAAAATAATACGTATATTAATAAATTAATTTAAGAGCAATAATAATAGAGGAAAGGGAGAAGCCAAAGAACTTACATGCATGACTAAGGGTGGGCACTGCCCGAGGGAATGGGGGCACAAGGTGGAAGGAGGCAAAGGGGAAAATTGGTACAACTGTAACCGCGAAATCAATAAAACGTATTTTTAAAAATAAATAAGTAATTAGGAAAGACAACAACAACAACAAAAGAGTAGTCGCACAGGCAGAGGGTCCCCCGGTGCCTTTTCTGTGAGTTTGTTTTGCTTCGTCACTTCAGGTGGCGACTTTTTGAGGGTTCCCACTCATAGGGTCCGGATATCCCGCCCACGGTGCAGGCGACTCAGCCCCAAGGCCGCCTGCCTTCTGTGAAAACACAGCCTGGGCCATGAGGACATGGCGTGGGGCCGTGTCACAGGTGGCCCTGGGGGTCCTGGACGTCGGCCGGCAACGCCATGTGAGCGGATTGGCTCTGCCAGCAGCATTTGCCTCCCTGGTGCGTCCTCGGGAGAGAAAGGCCGCCTGCTGACCTTAACTACTATCCTTCTCCGCATGCACATGTAACATGGACAGGAGCCCATACAACTGCGCCGTGTTCGCAGTGTACGGACAGTGACTCGGGCCAGCGTTCCGCCCGGGTCTCCTCAGCTCCCTTCCCCCACTTTTCCCTGCCGGCCCCTTCGGGTGAGGGCTTTTACCTCCAACAGCAGGGGCACCCACTCTTCTCGGGAGAATCGCCCTCAGGCCGCTTGAGTCCCATGGCAGGCATGCCCGGGGGACCTCAGAGCTTTGGGGAACCAGGCAGGAAGGGGGCAGGGGACCTAAGGTGGCCCTGACCAAGAGACGGAAGCCCAGCCCTCTGTTGCACGCGTGACAACTGTGAGGACGACTCGTGGTCCGGAGCCCCCTGTGGGTGAGGCCGACGGACAGGCTGCAGGACTTTGCCTGAGACAACACAGACCAAGGAGGACATCTGGTCCATACATGCAACGACTGACGTCACCAAATCACAGAGTCGCAGCGTGCCCTCACTGAGAGGTCCCCTGCGGGAGTAGCAGACAGGTGACAGAACTCGCCTGAGTTCTCACAGTTGGGACAGAGCAGGGGAGTCCGAGGAGCTAGGTCTTCTGGCTCAGGACCACTGTTGTTCTTCCCACCGCCAGCCTGTTCTGCACTTGCCATCCAGCGCCTGGATAGCATACACCGTGAGAGGTGAAATCAGTTAACTCAAGACCGGAATTTTATTTCCAACATAGCTCATAGAGAGGCCCAGATACAACTCAATCCCAAATTAAATCCAGGGCTGTTTTGATGGATGAATGCTAGGTAGATAGATAGATAGATAGATTCCCCCTTCTTCTCTCGCTCTCGCTGTCCTCCTTCTCCCTCTTTTTCCCCATCACACACATAAGGAGCCCTAGGACAGGCGGAACTCTGCCCTGATGGAAAACACTGCCCCTCCCACAGGGAAGCTTGTCTGCTTGCTGCCCCCGCACTGGTGCGGGTCACAGACAGCATGGAGTCCCTTCTCAAGTGCGAGGGAAAGAAAGACGCTGAAAGCCGGCCCACGTGCCTCGTGCCCTCCCCAGGGCCTGCCGACTGCCTGCCGCCTCACTGTGGCGGTCAGGCCTTTGGGCAAAGCACACTTCAGAGGGCCTCTGTTGACCGGGTCAGGGACGGGTGTCCCTGGGGTGATGACGATTCACTCGTTGCCAGCTCTCAGTCCATCAGCAAGGGTCCAGTTCTCAGAGCAGTCCTCCAGGGACGCAGGACGATCGCGTTCCGAAGGGTGTGAGGTTAGGAACCGCCGTCCAGATGCACCTGGCTGCGGGCCTGGAATTGGGGATCCCCTGGGGGTGCCGGGGGCCCAGGAAGATGTGCGGGGGGAGGCGGCCTGGGTTGACCTGCCACAGGCACCTGTGGGACCTCGGGCCAAGGAGCTCAGCTCCTTTCAACCGCCCAGTCTCCTCCTCTGCTGAGCCGAGAGTCCGTCCACCCCCTGCGACCGAGTTTCCAAGCCCCTTAGGGCCTGTGGCCTGGAACCCTGGCCCCACCGGAAGCAAGGCTGCGCACCTGAGCCATTTTCACTGCCACAGCTATTATTATTCTAATTACGTGGGAACGAAATGATGAAAGGAGGGCCATCAAAATGCCGTTAGGAAAACTTCCAGCTACCACAATTTTACTTAAGTCCGTCCAACACGATTTACCGTAAAGTAGGGAGAAAAAGCCACAACAAGATCACGGAGCAGACGAAACGAACCATACGAACGTACCGAAACACGCAGCCGCCCCGTCAGAATAAAGTGCTCTAACCTTTGTTTCCCCTCGCTTCCCCTTCCCCTCTCCTGTTCCCACCTCCCCGAACTGTACTCTCCTTTATTCACAAAGTGTCCTTTTTGTTGTTTGGGAAGGTAGATGAATAGTTGGAGATTTAAGACTTCCCACCAAGTTATCATTTTTTTCCCCGCCTGCCCCTAGAGATCCTGTTTATCTGCTTGTGGATTCCACAAACGCACGCGGGCGTGTTCTCCGCGCCCGGCCTGGAGCTAAGGGCCAGGGGACTAGCCCCACTCGTGGGGGGTGTCCTCAGGGGAACCCCTCTCAGCTCTGTTTCTTCCCAGAGGAAACCCGGGGGACTTTACCAGAGGTGAGATCCTCTGCTTCCGCTCTCGGAAGGCTGTTGTCAAGACAGACCTGAGACTTGTGGGTGAAGGGGAGCTTGCCCTTGGGCGGAATTCCTAACCTGGACCTGGCTCCTGGGAGGCTCCGGAAGGATCCAAAAATGCTAAGTTTCACCCTCCCTGCGCTCTGCCCCTGGGTTGGGGAGGCATTCACAGAGGAGCTTTTGGAAGTCAGACAAGGGGGTTCTGAAACCCAGAGAGGAGCCAGGCCAAGGAGGAGGACTTGAGAATAGTAATCTCTGAAGCCTGTAAGAGAAGCCTGTTGAATTTTCATTATCTTCACTAGAATGTTTGTGATGGTTGATCTTGTATGGAATCTAATAGTTTCAGTGAAAAATGTGTTGGGCCTTGGGTCCAAGGATATCATCATTATAAGCACATAAATGCCTAGGACAATATAAATCTCCCTACGGTGCTGCTGCTATGGCCTTTGATCCTTGATGTATTCCTTACTTATTTATTGATTTATAAAAATGAGCTGTCAAGCTCCTCCTAAGAAGTCCAAGGGCACAGGAACCAAATGTAGGAAATATACAACCACAAAAAAATAAACCACGAAGCATAAACCAGACCCCCAAAGTCCAGGGCACTCTGCCTAGGTGAGGAGGATAGATCAAAAATACACTTTCTAGACACACCCCGAAGGTCAACAAATAAAAGCTCCGTAAAACCCGAAGAAGGAAGTTATATAATAAGGGCTTATATGAGACATGATATACGTTGGCAGAACCCTGATCTAAACGCTGTGAATTTATTTACACTTGGCCCTTCTTCAGAGGCAGGCCTGAGCCTCTCACCAGAAAGTATGAAGAGTATGATATCCTAAACACCAGCAGGGCCAGAGGTCGTGTACTTGGCTTTCAGCGTTTAATATTGTTTTAAGCCAATTAAAATAACTTGGTTTCACAGTGGAATGATTCCATTAAATAATAGCTTTGTTCACTGTGAGTGGCTGGTTCTTTACTGAGCAAGAGAGACGCGGAGAGGCAGAAAGGGCTGAGGTGGGCGTCGCGGCAAAGGCAGGGGAAGGGCCTGAAATCCGCTCTCTGCGAGGGACACGGGGCGGAGAGCCAGCGCCTGGGCGCGCGTCCGCCACCGCGGCACCTGGCAGAGGTCACACGATGAACATGTACTCATGCGACTCCCTTTTCTCGATGACCTAAAATTTTAGAATGCAGGGCTTCTCTTTTCCAATCAGTATTTAATCAGTGTCAAGCACAAGGTAGCTGCGTAATGTTCACTCTTCATTTTTAATCCTGCCCGACTTCCCTGAGCGTGACTCCGGTTCACCCCCGCGAACCAGAGCCCCTCATCGGGAAGCCCGCGCTGGCCTGCTGACTCTGGTCTGCCGTCGACAGCCAAGTCAGATGGGCTGGTGAGCCAAAAAAAATCAACTTGGGTCCAGAGTCATCCAATTTAGCTGCTGGCACAGAATAATTTACCAGATAATTCCTAAACTTACCACTTCAATTTGGCCGCGTACCTCAATGTTTTTGACCAAAAATACCAAAGTCTGCGCGCAGTGATTCAACACCCACCCTTCCTGCAATCTGATGGCTGTAAGGGGCAGAGAGCCGTGGGGTTGTGTCCCAGCAGGCTAAGCAGTAAAGTGCTCATCTGCCTAGGAGGGTCCCTTGAACGTGAGTCTTGTTGGGCCCACTGGCGCCTGCAGGGAAGTCCCTGCGTCCTTTGTGCCTTTGTGCGACCCACAGGCGTCCTCCCTGTTCGGCTCATAGAGCGGTCCCTGAAGTCTACAGTGCCACCAGCAATGACCGCGCCCTCCGTGAGCCCGTCAGCGGGTCCTCAGCGAGGTGCTGATGGGGTTCCCCTCGCTGATCATCGTTCACCTGCCCCAGGTTGGCTGGTTTGCCCTTCAGTCACGCATTGGTTGACTCCAGTATGGTGGACATTCATGGCCCCAATGGAGGAAAGCGGTCCAAGCGTTTCCTGGGCGGACTGGCTGTCTCAGGTACAGGTGACTCTGCACGGACCTTCCCTGGGCCCTTCCCATCGCCTATTACTGCGTCTGTTCTGTAAGGTGGTCGGCAGAAGGCTGAGCATTCCCGACCTAACTCATCCCCTCAGGGGGACAGCCCTGGCTCTGTCTGTGCCTCCAGTACTCCCCCCTCACAATGCGTGGCTTTCCACCTGCCCCGGGCGTAGGCACGCACAACTCAGACCTGCGTTGGGACCTCCACATCGCTGTCTCCCCAAGGGCCGCCACGTCCATCGAGGCCTGTTACCACCAGCTATACATGCTTTGTACCTTCTTAACACTCACGTGCCAGTCAGGGATGCCGCCAGCAATGGGTGGTCCACTCAAAGGGCCGAAAGAAGAAAGTTTAGTGATGTAACTATTCACAGACGTGTGGGCCAGGGGAAGGCTATCCTTGAGGAACGGTGAAAACAGGCGAAGACCAGCCAGGATGGAAAGGGTTGGCTCCTGGGCCACCGCTGAGACAAAAGGACCATCCTGTTCCTCAGTGAGAGTCACAGTCAGGAAGGCCACCCAACTAAAGCAGCTGTGGCTACAGGTAAAGGAAGATCGTCACTGGCACACCAGGTAAGGAGGAGCAGGGACAAAAGTCCACCTGCCCTAGTCTGCTGTCTGGTCTGCTCATTGCCGGATGCTGAACCCGGATGAAAACCAGATGTGAGGGAGCGGGAGTGGAATTCAGGCTCAGGGGACAGAGCTGGGCAGGGAAGGGTAAAGAATACGTTGGAAGAGGGAAATGAACAGGAATCAGCATTTCTTGCCAGAAGGCCCTTACTTCCCTGAGCCAGACAAATAAACCAGCTCAAGTTTTGGGGTCTCAGGAACTGGGAACAGGGCAAGAGGGAAGCCCATCCCACACGCGTGAGGTGGGAAAGAGCCACACAAGTGAGTTTCAGCCACGAAGGCGGCCAGAGCTCCGGAAAGCAATCTGGCAGGTTCTTCTCATCTCTAGACCCCTCCCCACCCATCCTGATGAAAAATAACGCCATTCACCTTCCCTTCCAACAGAGGCCAGTTTGCGGTGAGAAGAAGCTCCTTGGTGAGCGACTCTGCGAAGAAAACACCCATTCTGCCAAGAAGACAAGTCTCTGGAGCCGTTCCCTTGGTGGCAGGCACGTGGTATCCTGATGCACCTTGTGGTTCCTTGTCGTGGAAAACTGAGGGCCCATGTCATCAAGCGCCGGTGGTCTGAGGCGGGAGCAGGGCAGCAGGAGACTGGAGAGGGTGAGGGGAGAGCCAACGCCAGAGTCAAAGGTCAGGGCCGGCCATGAGCCGGCAGCGCTGTAACATGCCAGCCCGGGACCAAGCCGGGGCTTCCGGGGCGGTGGCTGAGGCTCCGCGCACGCTGGTCAGAGACGGTGGCACAGGGAGAGAGAAAAGAGTAACTGGAGCAGCTCCGCATGGTGATCCGAGACACGAGTCCAATGCCTGGTCCGCGGACCCCAAAGAGGACTTCATCAGCTTTCCCCAGCTTCTCCCTCAGGCCAGCTTGTCCCCCGTGTCACCTGCGGCTCTCAGGGACGTCGCCTGCGTTTGCCACTAGCTGGCTCTTCTCCAGGTAAGAGGCTGCGGCTGCCTTGTCCAGTGCAGGATGCTAAAGGCTGGCGCGGGGTGGCACCTATGAGCACGCAGGGGAAGAAACGGATGCGAAAGACACGGCGAAGCACCGGACAGTCCGGGGATGTGGCAGAGCGCAGCCAGGCGCCAATTTCAGCACCTGCGGCACCCGCTCAGTGCGTTCTGGCCCAACACCGGCCGGGACAGAGGCCACGCCATGCTGTGGCCCAGTTTCACGGCCCGTTTCCCTCGTCTGACCGCCTGGCCGTGCGTGCCCAGGCGGGAGGAGGGCCCAGGCCGCGCAAGATGGACGAGGCTGCAGGAAGGACGCTCGCGAACGGCAGTGCCTCCAGGCCCTTGACGGAGTCCTCAAACGCAGAGGGAGAGGCTGACCGATTTTCTCAGAAGCCGCGCGTCCAACGCAAAGCAAAACAAAGCCCTACTGTGTACTAACAAAACTAGGGTATTGCTCTGTGGGGAGGAAAAGTACCTAGAAATGCTTCTTCCATCTTACTTTACCCAACATGTGGCTCAAGGCACCAAGGAGAGGTGCTCTGAGAATGAACTAATAGGAAAGTGTAGAAGGAAAGTCCCAACTGTTTGTTTCCCAGCTGTCCCTTCAGGAACGATGAGGAGCCGACATGGTAAAGAGGGGTCGGTGGGGACACCGGAGCCAGGCTGGGGCACCGGTGACCCCACGGACGGCGAAGGCGTACATGGACCCGGTGTCTCCGCAGCAGATAGTGCAAACCGACAATGCATGTCTTTGTCCTGGAAATTAAACCGGAAATCTCAGGACTGTGTTTTCAGTGTTTCTTGGCTTTCGTTCTCTTAGAAATCTTGCCACATTTCAGTATTTTCATTCTTGTCCCGGATGAAATCAGAAAGCAGAGAGGCACTGGAGAATTCTGTTTTTAAATAAAAGTAAACATTTCCGAGTGAGTTTCGGTCTTTGTTTAGTATTTTTGCGACCCAATTACTGAGCTGAAATGCTCCACAGGTGTCGTGTTTCTTTGTGGCCCAAGTTTATTGAACCAAGATGGTTAATATTAATGAGAATGTTAATACGTGTCAGTAAGGTATTTAATAAACATTTCATATCATGCTTTTCAACGCTTGGTCAAGAATTGTGCAAACAGTGGTTTTTGTTTTTTATTTTCCATGGTGACCGCTGAGAACTCCCACAGAGGAAGGGACTTGCGTGTCTGGGCACCTAGGGCAAAGTTTAGCCTGGTCTTTTCCTTGTCATTTCATGAAAGCAGTGTCTACGGCAGCCCCAGATTTTTCTGAACTTACTTGATCATTGCAAGTGAGCTATTCCATAGGAAGTTAGGAATCTTCAAAAATGTATCGATCCTTTTGCCCCGGCTGGAGTGGTTCAGTAGATTAAGTGCCAGCCTGCAAACCGAAAGGTTAGTGGTTTGATTCCCAGTCAGGGCACATGCAGAGGTTGCAGGCCAGGTCCCCCACTGGGTCGCACGGGAGGTACTTGATTGGTGTTTCTCTCTCACATCAAGGTTTCTCTCCCTGTCTTTTTCCCTCCTTTCCCTTCTCTCTGAAAGTCTTTTTAAAAAAGTTTAGCCCTGGCTGGTAGCACAGTGGATAAGGTGCCAGCTTGTAAACCCAAAGGTCACAGGTTCGATTCCCCAGCCAGGGCACATAACAAGGTTGCAAACCAGGTCTCCAGTCATGTCTGTGGCTGGAGGCAGGTGAAAAGAAAAAGCAACCATACATTGATGCCTCTTTCCCCCTCTGCCTCTCTCTCTTCCCCTCTTTCTAAAAATAATGAAATAAAATATATTTTTTAAAAGTTTAGTAAAATGTATTAATCCTTTCACGTTAAAAAGATTCAACTCATTCTAAGAGACCAGCTTTGGAACAGAAGAGGGCCATTCTCAGATTTATCTACCTACTGATACCTCCCTGGGGTGCATGTTTGTGGTGGATTGAAACATCACCCAGGAGGGACACTGGTCACCCTGTCACCTGGCTCCATGCTCCAGAGGAGCTGTCAGTGTGTGGCTCTTCCATCCGATGCCCGAATAGGGGGCTCAGTTGGTTAAAGGGCAAATGGAGGGCCTGAGGCACATCCTTAAATTTTCTGTTCTTGAACCTTCCCTTCTGTGCACCTAGCAGGGCTAACGCGGCCGAGAGATGTGCTCACAGGAGCAGACCGCCACTCAGAGCTCTGACCTTTGTCCCACGAGGGCAAACACGAATGAGCATTGTTCCCTGCTCCTTGGTATTGAGACCGGGACGTGGACCGTGGTGTGGCATTATTGAGCCACTTCCCCTTTCTCCTTCAGCTCTTTCATGGAAGACGGCAAACACGCCCCAACTTCCAAGCCAGCCCTCTGGAGTCTGGAAAGGGCGCACGAGTGGCATTTGTCCCTGACTTTGCAATGCCATCCCCAGCCAACCGACTGGCTCCCCGTCACAGCATAGGCCACCTGGTGCAGAAACTGGTAGGGCACCTACCAGTTATCAACAGCAAAAATAGTCTTTGGGTTTTGTTTGTTCCCTGCCCACACAATTCTACCTGCTGGTAGCAAAGAGGCTCTCCTTACAGAATCTCGAATAACCTTGGTGTTGACAGAGCGAACGAGGCAGAAACGGAGTAAGGGAAACCACTGCATCTGGAATGATACAGGTCAGGGCTCAGCCAGCCATCCGGGCTCCTCACTCCCGCCTGTGGGCCCCCAGGGCCGGGCACGCTTCACAGCTGCCCCAAGCCACGCAGTGACCCTCCCTCACCAACACCGTGGGCTCCCCTCAGTCCACGCAAGGAGCTGCAACATGTGTTCCGCTCAACTGTGTCTATGAAATTGGGGGGGGGTAAATGGAAAGTTGTTCCAATACAAACCAAAGCATGCTATACTTGGGGATGAAACATAACCGAGAGATTGTGATACGGTCAATTCACCTTTTACTAAAGCCAGTGAAACCAGAGAGGCAGGCAAAGGAAATCTGGTTACAACTCAGGCTTTAAAAGCGTTGTTATAGAAAGAACACAGCACTCTCTAAAATGCTTCCCAACACTGTGCTAGTTGGTCCAAAGATGGGGTGAGCTTCTTGGTAAAACTCAACAAAGGAATGCTAATTGAATTTTTAAAAAGATTTTATTTATTATTTTTAGAGAGAGGGGAAGGGAGGGAGGAAGAAAGGGAGAGAGACATCCATGTGTGGTTGCCTTTCACCTGCCTCCAGCTATGGACCTGGCTGGAGACCTGGCTGGTTATGTGCCCTGGCTGGGAATCGAACCAGTGACCTTTGGGTTCGCAGGCCAGTACCTTTCCACTGAGCCACCAGCCAGGGCCTGAAACTTTTTTAAACGTTGAAAAAAAATGAAAATTATGATAATATAAGTAAAAAAAGAAGAGAATTCGATGACAGGCCATGTGTCATAGTTTCAGAACGTGAGAAGACCTGACATGAGCAATGACGGAACACTGCGGACCTCCAGCAGAAGCATTCAATTTCGAATAGACAGGGTTTCCGGATGCCAAGTCCGTCTGTGGGTCTGCTGAACCGGATCGGGCGGGACCGCGGCGGACCCAGGATTCCACAGTGCTGAGTGTACCTCCACAGCCCCATTCCTGCAAAACCAAGCTGCTTTTATCTGCCTGGTTCCTTCCCTATTGCTTCTGACTCTTGAAGACAAATATGCAAAGGGTGCTGCCAAAATCCAGTTGGCACTTCATTATCTGAACTTGTTCCATGATGCCTAAGTTTTAAAGTATTTGATTTTGTTCTACTAAAAAACAAAAAATTGTGACTAAAACTCCTGGGAATGTTAAGACAACATGAGGATTGGTAAACTAAAAGCTAAAAATAATCACTAACAGGGTCTTATTTTCTGTCTGTGTTACTAATTCAATGAATGTTAAGAAAGTTATTCGATCTCTCTGAAAGCTTTTATAAGGGTGAAGCAGAAGGGATAATGTTTATCCTCAAATCTGCTAATGGAATAGCTAATAATACAAGAACTAAAGATATTTTTACACCTCGAGTGCTATGATATATTTCCACATAACTAATAAAGGGGATAAGAGGCATGAGTAATTCAACATGTTAATCTTCAACACGTGTCTACCCTAATAAGCTTCACTGTGTATTTCAAATTTCTCCCTTAATCAATGACCTATGTACGTACACGACCAAACACGTAGTTATACAAAAAGCACAGAAACACACCCTCCACTAGCCAGCTCTGACCCCAACCCTGGCCCTTTCTCTATTTAACCATAGAGTTACCAGTGAAAAGCTAACTTGACAACAGGGAGAGGAAGGTTCATACACTGTATATAGAAGCATCATTATACTCTGACTTAATCCTTTCAGCTTTTTATTATAGGAAGTTTTAAGTGCTAAAAAATAAAAGTAGACAGAATTAAAAATGAACTCCCATATACACAGGACATAGCTTCAATAATTATCAACTCATGGTTGATCTTCACTGATCCACATTTTTTATCTCCCTTCCATGTTATTGCAAAAAACAACTATAAGACATTATATTGTTTCATCCCTAAGTATTTCAGCATATATATACATATATGTGCTCTATATAATAATTATGCTTTTAAAATGGCCAAAAATTATTACATAAACTAAAAAAGATTTCTATAATATCAAATCGTCACCCATGTTCAAAATGTCTACGTGTCTCTTCTTTTAACAGTTTGAGTCATTTTTGCCAAAGTGC
This sequence comes from Noctilio leporinus, assembly GCA_004026585.1. Classification (NCBI taxonomy): domain Eukaryota; kingdom Metazoa; phylum Chordata; class Mammalia; order Chiroptera; family Noctilionidae; genus Noctilio; species Noctilio leporinus. The sequence goes on along the minus strand of PVIW01002696.1, from coordinate 185,548 downwards.
CAGGACATTGTTAACCTTCTTTCTTCCCTTAACTTGAGGTCTCCTATGAATATCGGTGGACAGACTATGACTTGGATCCCAGAAAAAATTCAGTCTGGACACGTGGTATCCCTCCACTTCCAATGATGCCATGGCCAGTTGAAGGCCCCCACAATATGTACTGTCAGGGTCCCTTTCTGAAGCAGGGTGAGAAAAACCCAATAAGCTCTGTGGACAGAAGAATCTTCAAGCCACAAAGCAGCGGATGTTCAAGAGTGCAGGTCTCACTGAGGCCATCTGCCCCACAGGGGACCTGGTTTTCCTCCGCTGCAAGCAGGCTACATAAACTATTTCTTGGGCTATTGGTTACTAATCATGAAAGTATATATTTTCAACAAAGGTCTGTAATCATTACTATCCAGTTGTACTAAATACAGTCACAGTCTGTTTTATTGCTCAACATTTCAGCTTGTGTGTGCTCGAAAATCCCAAGTCCGACCTTGGACCTAGAAGGACCAACAAAAGTTGCTGTCGCTCAGGGAGTGGCCTAGTGTCCTGACTAATGAAGTAGGGAACTCAGTTCTGACCCAACCAAATACAAACTGCGAGAAGTCCGTCAATATATTCACAGGGCAGGAAATAGCCTCTGTTCCTTATTCAAGCCACTGATTCCTTCCTGTTTTTTCTTTCTTTTTTTAAATGTATTATTTATTGTTGTTAGATTACATTCATCTCATTTCCCCCCTCTGCTCTCACCTCCCCCGCCCCCTTATCTTCCCCACCACTGTCAATCCCACATGTTGTTTGTGTCCATGGGTCATCCATGCTAGTTCCTTGACTAAACTGTTCATCTTCTTTGCCTCCTTCTCCCCCTCCCCCTTCCTTCTGCACACTGAGAGTCCGTCCCTTGTATTCATGTCTCTGGTTCTGTTATGTTTGCTCGTTTGTTTGTTCATTGGTCTCCTGAATTAAGTGAGAACACACGGTATTTAATTTTTGCTGCCTGGCTTATCACACTAAGCATGATACTCTCCAGTTCCGCCCATGCTACCACCAATGGTAGGAGTTCTCTCTTTCTTTCTGCTGCGTAGAACTCCAGTGTGATTCCTTCTTAAAAGAATTTGCAGATAGAATCAAACAGATGACATATCTATAATCAACCATTAACATAAGAACATATTTGAGAATGAGATAGAAGTCCTGGAACATAGGAAGTTCCTGCAATGACTCATAGCATGTATGTCTATTTTCCTAAAACCAGGAGAGACAGATTTCTTCTTCATATATACTTATAAAAACTTAGAAGTCTTTGGAATACCTCCAAAAACATGTCTTAGTTTTGAATAATTAGAAAAGTTAGGCATAATTAATGAATTTATATTTTAAAATAATTCTAAGATACTCAGTTAAAACATGTTCCTTTCTTCAAGCATATCAGCAATTTCTTGTTTTTACTACTATCTCTGTACCTCTGACCTTGTTATTATTCTAGGATACTTAATTTTTACAGTTTTCACTCAGTGTTTTCCCAACTGTCCTTGGGTCATGTCACCATTTACTACTGTGGCTGGATAATTGCAGAGATCTGGACGGCTGTGTCTCTGTGGTGGAAGGACCCCTGTGTCCTGGGTGACACTTGGAACACTCTTTGTGGTCATTTGAACCAAAACAAATCAACAAGGACAACTAGTCCAATAATACAAATAGCTGATTCATTTCATTCCTTCTCTTGGCTATAGCAGTCCAAGCCATTTTCATTTTAAGGACTATATATTATCTTTTTACAATTACTTAATTTATCCAGGGGCATTTTTAAAATGTAAGCACGTGACAGCTGATCGAAACATGCTCAATGGGGAAACTGTCCTCAGCAGCTCATGAATTCCGTTCCGTGCCGAAAATCTCAGTGCATCGACCACACGCGGTCAGACGTTGCGTGAAGCCAGAACTCCGATGAAGCTCACTAAAGTGACGTAAAGAAAGGAGTGGAAGAGGCGTCGGGAGCACGGAGCTGCTCCAGGAATGGAGTCCAGCTGGCTTAGCTGGCACTGCCTGCCCTGCTCCTTCGGGACTCAACCGGCCCCCCGGGCCCCCCTCGCCAGCCCTGAGGGGCTTGTTTCTGGCACCTGCTCCCTTGTCCCCTCCGCTGACTGGCTCCCCCGCAGACTTGAAAGCTGTCCTGCATTATCTGGTGCCCCAGGGCAGGTCTGGGCTGTGCATGGATGCTCCGCACCTTCGGCTGGATCACCCAGGGTTCCCCCTCCTCCTGGGTGAGGTCGCCCCTCCGTTCACTCTACGGAGAAAACAGGCCGGCGTTCCTGACCCCAGTGCGGGCTGGCGACTGGGAGTCACTGTAGCCGTCCCTACCCAAGGGGAACCCCAGCCAAGGACTGGGGGTCACATGACGTGCATGCAGCATGTTTAGGGACTTGGTGGCTTCGAGAGCACTGAGGGGCCAGTGGGTAGCCCGGGAGGGTCACGGGCTGTTCCTGCCCGCTTCGTTACCGTCCTGAAGCCTGTGCCCACGTCCACGCACCGACCCGCCTCCCGCACACTGACGGGGTCTCCAGGACAAAACCCTAACTTCTCACCTGCGTCCCCCAGCGACAATCACGCTCGATGACTGAATAATCAATGAAACGGTGCCCGGGCCAAAACATCAATGGGTTTATTTTAAAGGAGGAGGCACTTCTTTGTTGCAGGTAACCAGGCTGTAGATGTGATGACCACGGTGCCCTCCAGGCGTTGTCACCAGCTCAGAGGTTTGCTGGCTGACGGGGGACAGCGGGGACAGGGTGTTGCCGGGGCCACCTTGGGAAGGACTCTGCCTCTGAGGGGGTTTTCGCGTCGTACCGCTGGCAGCGGGGTGAACGGGTGCTCCGTGCAGGGCCGCGCAGCGCTGGGCAGGGCACGGGGTGGGGGTGTGTGCTGGGGTGGGCTGGGCAGCCACGTGCAGACGGCTACAGTCACAAAACACGGTGTCAGGAAGATGACTCAGACGCTCACGCAGAACAGGTCAAGGTGGACAAGGCTGGTCACTTGCAGGGTGGGGCACAGCCCGTCGCTGAGCGCCATCTGGTGCAGCCCCGACGGGGAGCATCCGGATGGGGGGCACACCTACCCCCTTTGCTGCTGAAAATCCTGCTCCTCCAGCATCCGAAGAACAGTTTCCCTCTCTCGTGGGCTTTCTTTTTTCCATTTTCAGAATTACTTTTAATCGATGATGCCATTCCGGTTGTTGAAATTTTCCCCACTTGCCCCCCTCCACCCAGCATCCCCACACGCACTCCCTCAGGCAGTCCCCCCGCCACCGTCCACGGCCGGGGGTCATGTGTATAAGTTCTTGGGCTGCTCCGTCTCTCTGCTGTGCCTCACATCCCACAGCTATTCCGCAGCTATCTATTTGTATTTCCTTTCGTTTTTCTTCCTGACGTACGCTCCCAAGACCCTTCAGGGCTGGCTCGTCTCCGGCGCCCGTCTAGTGCGGGGTTTCCCTGGCTGGCGGCTCCAGGCAGGCCCCGGGGAGCAGCCCTCTGGCCAGGGCCCCTGTTTCTGCTCCCGCGTTCCTGGGGCCACCAAAGGGGACATTCAGACAAGGACCAGTTCTCACCCAGGCCCAAATGCGCGATGCTCAGCGTGTCCCCTCCGAGTGAGCCCTCCAGGCTGCACGGGACCTTCAACAGCGTTCATGCCGCCCCTCCCTCGGTGCACTCGTCTTCACCGGGACTTGAGCGTTTGATTTAAAATACTTCACCGCGCAGGATCTTGGCTTCCATGGCGCTGATTCCCAGCTGTACACGCTGCCTCCTGCTGGGTTGGCCGCCAGGTACAGCCGGTGGAGGGAACAGCCCCGGCCCAGCCTCACCCCAGCCCTGGAACGCCTCTCAGGGTGGCCCCCCCATCAGCCTTCTTCTCCTTGGCAGGAGGAGGAGAAGGACATACGTTAACTCTAGATGACGGTCTTCGGCATCCCTCGGCCTCGGATCCTGCGGTAAATGCTCGGAGGGAACACGAGAGACCCGAAGAGGCACGAGCCCAGGCACGGGGCGCCTGAAACGGACCTGCAGGGAGGCCATCCCAGGCTGCCCCGGACACGCGTGGACACGCTCGGACATGCACGGACATGCACGGACACGCACAGACACGTGCGGACATGCACCTTCGGTCCCGGGGAGCACAGCAGGCCAAAGGCCGGATCCCAGAGCCCTCTCTGAAAACCCCGTGCGCCCGGGCCTCCTCCGTAGCCCAAGGAGTCCCTGCTCTTGGCCTTGACCGGCTCTTAGTTCCTTTTGACCAGGCGCTACGTGCTGGTACGCAAAGTCCAACGGGTGTGCAGTAAATGCCCCCTCCCCGCCCTCCCCCTCACCAGCCTGTCCGCCTGAGGCCACCACCGCCCTGGCACGGTGACTTCTGCTCTCCCACAGCATGGAAATGTCTCTTCTCCGGACGCAGAGAGAGCACCTGGTGCGGGGGCCGCGCCTCCGAGGAGCAGGTGACGCCAGTAAACACGGAGGCCTGCGGGCCCGGCCGTCCGCTCCGGCTCCGCTGGGCCGTTTCCTCTGGCGTGAGGGCTGCGAGGTGACGCGAGGTCACCGGCCGGCTGAGTCAGTGGACAGCGGCGGAGCAGCCGCACATTGAAGCCACCTGGTGAGCAAGGCCGGGAGCTGGAGGGGAGCTTCAGACTTGCTCTAACCGCAGCCCTTCACGGTCGGAGGCACCTGCTTGAAGAATGCGACCTTTCGCAAGGGCCCCCGAGGCGGAACCTTTTACCCCAGGAAAGAGCCCGGGGACCCAACTGCGAGTCTGTGGAAATGCCTTGGGGTGTTCCAGTGAGAAACTGGCTTTAAGAGAAGCTCAGTTGGTTTTCACTGGACTGCAAGGCCTTTGGGGACGATAATCAAACAAGGAAACAGCGCAGAGAGGCTGTTCCTTCCTCGCGGAGGCCACGGAGGAGCCCATCAGCCCGGGGGTGCAGGGGTCCCCGAGGAAAGGCTGGTAGCACTGGCTGATAGAACTTAGACAGTCCAGGGAGCCCCTCCGCACCTCCTCTCCCACAGGGCCCGGGACATCCCTTCAGGCAAAGCACCTCCTACCTAAGAAGGAACATAAGCACCGGGCTTCAAAGATGTAGCCACAGGTGACACGACCTGGTGCGACGGAGCGAGCCTTCCCAGGCTTGCATGGTGAGCGTTTGGCATTGTTCACACCTGGCACCGCTCACCTTCTGGCATCGCGCCGCCGGCGGGCTGAGACGCATTGTAAATAAAGCAAGTCTGGATGACGCAAGAGGGCGCAGCTGATCAAATACACGTTTCAGGTCGTGCGTGTTTCCGGTCCATCCGCAGGGCCAGCTTCCCAGACTGTCTCCGGTCTCCATGAGGGAAATCTGAAGATGTCGGGCTTTCTCTTGCAACGGTTGACGAGATCTTGTGTAGTGTCTATGAGTGTCGGGTGTTGAAGAGGTGGGGGTGAGGAATCAGGGGTTCCACGAGGAGATCCAAAGGGCGTTTGCACAGTTGAAGCTTCCTGGACTCCAAGTGTTGAAAAGAATTCACGTCCGACAGGTTGCAAACACTGAGCACCTCACCTGTGCCTTGCCAATGACCAGTGCAGGTGGAGCCCCAGTCCTCTGGGTCTCTCTTCCTCGACCAGGTTTTCCCAGGTTGTTCCCACGCACAGAAGACCAAGTGGAAAAGACCTTCCCAGGTCCCCTCCCAGGACAACTGTGTGTCCCTCTGGCTTGGAGCAAACAGACACGCAGTGGGATCCTGAGCTGACCCGACCCGTAGATAGCTCGGGTGCTCTTGCCGGAGTGGCTGAGAGCCCTAAAGAAATTTAGCTGAGTTGGGGCAGAAATTTAGCTGAGTTGGGGGCAGTCGATAGATTTCATTGTTTGGTTGGATCCCTTAAGAAGGAGCTATGACTTATAGAAAGTTACTCAGAATTTTGCGATATAGATTTTTGTTAAATGGTTTATATAATTTTAGATGTATAGATCGGTGTCATCATCATGAGTCCTGGAAAACTTAAACTTAAATGCTGTCATCCAGAACCATCACAGGTCACTGCCTTGCAAACATTTCTGCCATGATCAGGAGTAAGAAGTACATTTTACCTCATTACCCAGATCACAAGGACACTTTTGTTTACATATACACATGTATCCCTGAAATAAACTGTCACATGGGAGGGCCTGTGGTCACAATAGGAATTGCATTCTGACATTTTCTGTTTGCAAAAGTCACCAGGGCACTGAATTAGTGACCATTAAATATTGCTTCCAGGGGAAATAGAAATTTATATTTCTTTCAGCCTCTGGTCACAATATTTTCATCAGTAGATCAACGCCTGCCCTCATTCTATGTGTGCTTGTGCTAAAGGGTCATCTAACTTAGCATGTTAGGATCAATGCATAGCACTTTGGTACTACCTTCGGGGCGCTGGAGGCATCAAAGTCACCAACAAAAATGCAAAACCTGTGGCACTAAGTAAACTGCCGAAGAAACACTTGAGTACAGCCTGAGGGCTGGGACAGAGAGTGGAGTATAAAGGCAGGCCACCACCTTGCTCATCCCCCGTTGGCATCAGCAGATGCCAACATTTGATGCTCTGCACATCAGCAAATGACTTGCAAAAGCAGCAGGTGTCTTGGTCTCAGGGTTACGAATAAATTTTAGGGTATAAGTAAATTCAAAATAGCGAGGACCAACTATAAATACATGTGTATGTGTGTGTAATGATATTATTTTACAACTAATTAATGGTTTTTGATTGGCAGCTTGACTAAGCCTACAATAAGATAAGCAATTGAATATCAGGATTGTGACTTGATTACCATTTTACCTCATACTTGAATTAATGGCAAAAAGTGATCAGTACTGAGGATCTCCTTAAACAAGAACCATTTACATCAAAATAACATAGAGATCAAGAATCAGCAATGCACCATGACAGTAACAATGAGAAACTATCTTGGAATGTTAATTCAAAATAAGAATGTCCCCCAAGGTTGTCCTGGGGGACAACAGCTCTGGGTGAGGAAGGGTCGGAACTCCGAGAGCTGGGGTCGGGTGGGAGCAGAGCTAGTTCTGCAAATGAAAAGCCTTGAACAACCTTAATTGCCATCATCGATAAGCAAATTATTGAAAAATCATACTATTTTCATATAATTGAATTATAGAAGTGAACATTAATAAACTAATGCAATATAAGAAAAATATCAAAAATATACAATTAAGTAGAAATGGGTGAAATTGTAAATGGACTGTGACCAGTTACATAAAGTTAAAAATATACAAAACAATACTACATATGGATTAAGGATTCATGCAAAGATAGTAAACTATAAAAACATGCATAAAAGTTCAAAGATCATATTTACCTTTGTCAATGGAGGAAGGGAATGGCATCTGAAAAGGCTTACTTCTTAAGCCAGGCTGAGATAGATAAATGTCTATTTCATCATTTTCTGTGCTTGTTTCTGTAACCCAAAATAACTATTTAAATATTTTAAAGCTGGTATTTCTATCTATAATAAATACATATGAACAATTACAGCAGCTCCTCATCACAGAGAAAGATGATGTATTAGCGATAAACTAGTGTAGTTTGGTGTAGGCACTGATGAGAGGGCTTATCAAGGCAAAGAATGGTGCATCAATCCAAAAAATACCCATTGCCACCGACTGCCAGAAAGGGTGTGGGGCATTGCTTGCTGTGAAACGTCATATAGGGAAAACTTTCCTCCCTAGATATTGAGGGGTTTTTTTTTTCATTTTCTGCCCCAAAACATTCAAAATAGACACTGAAATCAAATCAGTCAGGAATAAAAATTGCATTAATGGGGGCAGCCCACAGGCCCGGCCAGAGGCCCCCCATCTGCCTCTGAAACAGCTCAGTGCATGGGCGGGGGCTCCAGTGGCGCTCCCCGAGAAGCAACCAGGGGTCCCGGTGCCGGGGTGACCTGGGTGACAACAGGGACTGGACAAGGTGAACCCGGGGCACCTGGCCGTATCGGAGAGGACAGGAGCGCTCAGAAACCAAACCTGCGCAAGGACAGCGGGTATCGAGGGCGCAGGAGCCAGCGGACAGCACCAGGCAGCCAACTCTACAGCAATTTGGGGAAGATGATGAAATGGAAATGGACTAGAACTGAAAGTATAATTATCCGTAAGTCCTTAATGATAGTAGATGAGTAACAGAATAGACAAGTCTCCCATGTTGGTGAATCTCAGGCAATTTCTGTGGACACACTGCCCTCAAGGAGGTGGGTCTCACTACTGACCCCTTCCGTGCAGGGCGCACATGGCTACTTCCATCGGGCATGGAATTGAAGGCGGAATGAAGCCAAAGTTTCCAGCAGAGGCGCTTGGCGACCACCCCCTCAGCCAGGTTCACATCGCCAGTGGCCAGTGGCATGATGGACCGAAAACAGCCCTTTGTCTCTGGTGTTCGTCCCCAAACTCTTCACCCCAACCTGTCAGGGGGAAAAACATCAGACAAACCCAAACTGAGGGACACTCAACAAAATAACACCAACATTCCTCAAAACTGCCAAGACCATCAAAAGCAGAAGTCTGTAGAACCGTCGAAGTCTCGAGGTGCCTACAGACAGTGAAGACTAAGTGTGGCGGGTCCTGGACGGGACCCTGGAACCGAGAAGGGACAGAAGGGAAGTCTAGGGAAACCCCAACATAACATGGACTTCAGTTACCAAGAATGTCCTGACAGTGGTGCATTAGCGGTGATCATGTTTACAACAGAGGGAGGGAGGTGTCTGCTATGGAGAAACTCTTTGTAACATTTTTGCAACTCTTTCATAAATCTAAAACTATTCCAAAATAAAAGGTTTATTTAAAAAATGGCCCCCTCAACCATGACAGGAACTTCAAACAACAAGTTACGGGGTAAAAAACCTGAAACATTCAGGTGAAAGAATAAAGTGTTTCTCTTTTTTTAAAAGATTTTATTCATTATTTTTAGAGAACAGGGGAGGGATGGAGAGAAGCATCCATGTGTGGTTGCCTTTCACCTGCCTCCAGCTGGGGACCTGGCTAGAGACCTGGCTTGCAACCCGGTTATGTGCCCTGACTGGGAATCGAACCAGTGATTCTTGAGTTCACAAGCTGGTGCCTTATCCACTGAGCCATCAGCCAGGGCCATCAAGTGTTTATTTCTGAAATTTCACTGTTGGTTTTTTTTTTTTCCATATCCAAAAACCAAAAAGAAAAGTTGACCTTTTGGACTTCTTGTGAAGGCTGATCATCTAAAATCTGAACTCTAACACGAACCCACTGGTAAAGGCGCTTTCAGATTCTGTCTCGACATCACGGGCTGCACCAGAAACCAATCTCTTCCGTCGGTCCCACTTCCAGTGACCCACTGGGTCAGCCAGTTTACAAAGCACAGCGACTGTCCGTCAGGAGCTGGAGTGCAGCACGCAAGTCCGAACCGGACCTTCAGAAGCAGAGGCCACACGTCCCTGGCCTCCACAGGGGGAAAGACGCAGGCCAGCGCAGGAGCAGGGAAGCTGCCCATGGTTACAAGCCTCAGACAGGGTTCTCCCTGGACCGAAACTGTGGCCTGGAATCAGAACGGAAGGTCGTTCCATTATTGAAGCATCAGCCTCTCTAACCTCACAACAGAGAGGAATTAAACAAAGTGCTTGATGTGTCCACATCGGCCATGAATGTCCTGGCACAAGGACATGCCTCGTGGCAAGCACAGACTAAAAGTACATCCACATAAGAAAAAGATAAAGTTTCTTGGAAGTCAACTGCTCATTCCTCTGAAAAGAAACCAAAGGAAATAAGGTCAACCTTGAATTGTTCTCTTCATATTCAGGGTATAACTCGTCTCTGAGAATAGAGTTCATCTACCACCAGGCTGGGTTATGAGCAGTGATTAATTAGGGATCTCTGAGGGCGCCATGTCATCTGCAGGCGTGACTTCACCGGCCCCCTGAGGTACCTGCAGGGGACGATTTCAAGCGGCCCCCTCCCTGGGCCCCTGGAGCCCTGGCTCTTCCCCACAGAGGCGGCGTGGACACAGAGAAAGTGGGGGTTACTGCACATGTGAGCAAAGGAGGAAAAGGTCAGAAGGGAAATTGCAACTGACTTCTAAGAAGATGTATTTATTTTGGTTTCCTTTCTGCAGTATCGCTAGCTGGTTATTTTAGGGAATCGTGTTTAAGTCTTCAGATTTCTTAGAAACAATTCCTTGGGTGAAAGGGAAAGAAGGAAGATAAATCTTGGTCCATTTATTTTAGTCATCTGTGGATGGGTTTTGTTTCACTTATAAAGAGGCTTTATTTCATAATGACGACTCACCAAAAAAACAAAACAAAACAAAACAAAAAAATCAGAGAAGAAAAGAAAAACCAAAGGGATTGATTTCATTTTATTCTTTGGTCTGAAAATAAAGTTCTCTTTTGTCTTTAAGTCAACAATTTTCTTTTTTGAAAAAATAAAATAAGTTGAGCAGTTTCCAGTTCTGGCTCATGGCTGTACCATGTCATGTGTGTGTCGTGCTGGAAGGGAGGCTGCGGTCTGGCCCTGGCCCAGCCAGGCAAGAGGGTCTCGGCTGTCGGGATCCAGGTAGGATGAGACCAGGAAAACCTCAGGGAAGGTGACCAGGGAAGGCAGCTTGCAAGGCAGACCTGTTTTATGACGAGTGGCCCCAGGGAAAGAGGTTGTAAAGGGTGTGGCTGGCATTGCCTAGGGAGTGTTTTCAGATTCCAAAGAGAGTTAACATGGGGATCAAAGAATACATACAAAGAACATCGATTTGGGCCTGTTTCTCCCACCCTTGGCTGTTTCTGTGAGCTCAGGCACAGGGCAGGGGCAGGCACATCAGGGAGGGGACAGGAGGACACGCGGTGACTGGACAGTGACAACTCCTCTGGCCACCACGTTTGGCAACGGAGGGTCCATGCCTCTAGCATGGGGGACACCCGAGCTGAGCCTGGATGGGGCAGGGGCCTACAGGTCGTGCATCTGTATGACAGCATCTGAAGCTTGTTCAGTAACTCACTCCAAATATTCAATTAAACTGTTTTCAGCCAGTGGGTACATTCAGCCAGTGGCTGACGAAGGACGACACGTTATGAGCATGAGCGTCAGTGAACCGCAACCCACCCACCCCCCCAGCCTGGACAACATCAGCTGGAGGTGTGATTGCTGCCTTGGACTTCCTTCGCAGCATTTGCAGAGGAAGCAGCTAGTTAGGTTAGTTAAGTCTCTCTGATGTAAACAAGGGTTCAGGGCGAAGGCTCGCCTGACTTAGGAGAACAAACTGTTTCCAAGCACTATGTGACAGCATCCATCTGTATATAAACAATCGATGTGCTCTTTCCCATGCCATCTCCTCGGTCCAGCGGAACACAGGGCCCTCTCCCGCCTTGACGGGGCTGCGTTTGCAGGTAATTCAGAGTGCTCGCCGCCTTGGAACATAACGGTGCCATTCTCTACATCTAAATGTTCGAACTTTTCAACGATTCGGACTGGCCTCCCTGCTTCCCAAGTAATTGTACAACTATTGTACAATTTAACGTTTTCATGTCAATGATGGTACATGTTGTAATCATAGGAAGTCAGACCTAGGGTTTTGTCCGATCATTTTTCAGTCCAAGAAGATTTTGGATGGTAAACAAGAACTGGGGGTCTGGAAGGAACTCAGTAACAGGGGTTGAGATGCAAATCCCAGAGAGGTGCTTGTGTTCCACATGACTTTCCTGAACAGAGTTCAGGATTGTCTTCCAAAGGTTAACAGTTTCCATCACTTCACTAACTTTCACTTTCAAAGGGTCTCCATGTTCCATATTTTTAAAAAATCTTTCCCCTGGAACTTCTCTGTCATTTGCCTTTGAGGCAAATTTACCTTTTTTAGTAAGTACCCCTCTCCCAAGAATGTTAACTTAATCAAACAGTTGCATCAGATCCAACCCCACTCACTTTCTAAATAAATTCACTTAAATCAAGATCACTTGGAGCGTTTATCCCAGGAAAAAAAAGATGTTCTTGAAGCCAACTGTTTATGTTGCTGAGAAACTAGTTCTCAAGGGTGACAGTCTCACCATTTCTGTCAGAGGAACTGAAGTCACTCCCAATTTAATCTATTGTTAGGACTATTCTGGGCTCCCCCGGGCCCTGTTACTAATCATCCCAGGGTTAAGAGGTTCATTATAGACTCTGTAAATGGCAAAAATATTAAAGAAAAAGAAAAGTAAAACTTTCGATCTACAACTAACAGAAAATTAAGAATTTTGAAATGTTAAAGTGAAGCATCGGGAAAAAAATGTTACATCTAAAGCTACCATTTAAACTATACCGGTGTTATATTGATTTGTAAACTAAATATCGCCTGCATTTCCTTCTCCATTTCCCACACTCGCCCCCCCTCCCATCCCCACCACCATGCCCCCTCCCCCCCAGCTCCAAAACAGCCTCAGGTGAAAGTTCTCTTTGTCCTCTGACTTCTATGCACTTATATCTTCTCTTTTTGGACTAATCACTTTCTACTTCAAATCATACTATTTACAATGTTAGACCGGGGAAACATTTTTTTTTTAATGACAGCATTATGCACATCATGAGTTCTCTATTCAATTGCATTTCTTTTATCTTGAAGCCCTGAGCACTTAGTATGGCACTTTATGCAAACTGCTGTTCCATACATGTTTGGATATGAGGAAATTGCTATTTCAATACTCTTGGCTACATTCCAAATGTGTGGCTTTTCGAAAGGTACAAGGACCTCAGACATTATCAGACATTCATAAGAAGACATTTCCATAAATTTCACAAGTCCTGTAGCTTGTTACCTCACTTAATTTTGCTTCATTTTCACACACACACACACACTAAAGTTCAAAGTATATAAATATTTGCATATAATGGATATGGAAACCGATATTCAAAGAAGTGAGATCATTTCCTCAGATTGTTTATCTGAGGGCTAGAGGACAAGCCCAGCGTTCCTTCCAGCAGCTCCGTGTCCACGCCGCGCTCACATCTGTTCCTTCACACCGGGGCAACGGCCCCATTCATCATATAGGCGGCCGGGCACAGCCCGCAGGTCCTGGACTCCCATAACAATTTTCTTGGACCATCTCACTCTGTTCCTGGACTTGGTTCTACTTCCTACTCAATTCCACTATTTAGGGAACATACCACGACCACTTTATGCTTTGAAGCTCAAATTTACCCTTTAAACTCAAAAAACATTCTACTTCTTGATTTTGGCCTGACTTGTCTTAGCCCGTAGGACAACATCCCAGCCCTTCCCGGACTTGTCACGAGCTTGGCCCAACTTTACCCAGCCTTCTGTGGTGAGAAACCAGAATAAAGAGGGAGGGAACAGGCTTGGAAACCACAGGCTTGGTGTCCCGGCCACGAGGACACGCTCCCCGCCACATTAGGTGGGTCCTGTCGGAGGTAAGCACCCTACAGAATCACAGCAATTCTTGAGGTAATGCCAGAGGGCAGTACTTTCATTATTCGTTCCCACTTGTAAAGTCTTTAAGCTAAAATCTAAACAGTTCACCTTATAAATAGATATTGGTTACTTGAAATATCGAAGGGGTCCTCAATGGACAGTGGATCTGGTACTTTCTAAAGATTTTTAAAAATGTATTATTTTTAGAGAGGTGGGAAGGGAGGGAGAGAAGCAGAGAGGGAGAGAGACATCCATGTATGGTTGCCTTTCACCTGCCTCCAGCTACAGACCCGACTGGAGACCTGGCTTGCAACCTGGTTATGTGCCCTGGCTGGGAATCAAACCAGCGACCTTTGGGTTCACAGGTCAGCACCTTATCCACTGAGCTACCAGCCAGGGCTGGTCTGATATTTTCGCGAAGGCCTGAGAGCAAAGGCACCAGCCAGGTGACTGAGGGAGGGAGAACCCCACAGCGCAGCCAAGAAGACCAGGAAAGGTCACAGCCCCACAGCTCTCTCAACTGAGGAAATAAAAGAGCCTTTGGAGAATTAACTGGGAATGAAACACATTATAACTAAACCCCTGGAGCCCTGGCAGAAGGGATGACCTACTGAAATTGACTGGTGAGGGGACTTGAGGAATAGCCAAAGGAGTTACAAGAAAGGAGATGTTCGCTGTTTAAGTTACTGGCTTTGCTGAGATTCAGTTGACTCCCTCCTGTCTTGTTCGCACCTGAAGGTAGGGTCTCACCTAAATAACGTAAAATCAACACAGGAGGGACTACCCGGTAGAAAGGCTGCCACAAACTATGGTTTCAGGTGGACCTTTGAACGTGGACCATCCCGGGCTAAAGCTGGCAACTCTCTATGAAAGAGCAGAAAGAGACAAGAGAAAAGTAACGGTGCCTTGCAGCCTTCTTGTCTCCCCGACGGTGGAAAAAATACAGTGAACTCAGGTTATGGCTTCAGAGGAACGTGCTGCTGCCACCAGCGAAGGAACCTGAGTGGCGCCCTAGCAATGGGGAGGAGCGTGCAGAGGCCACAGCCCACGGGCGCAGGCGCGGAGGGGTGAGGTTTTCCCGCCACGACAGCAGCCACGACAGCTTCAGCTGAAGGAGCTGTAAGGCCCAGACTATCTGAGGCGAGTTCTTGGGGGCCCCTGAAGAAAACAGGGGAGACAAAATCAACGACGTTGGGGGAACCTGAACCTCTGGCACCTACGATCACAGCAAACATTAAACGCCACCAAACCCAGAGCCAACTTTAACATAAAATCTCACATGAAAAGCCTCGGTTCCTATTATACGATGCATGGTATCCAGATTTCAAGAATAAAGCTACAAGCCATGCTAAAAAGCAAAGAAAACCTCAGGCTATAAGGACAAACCCAGCATCAGATTCAGATATGGCAGGTTTTGGAACGATCAGACAAGGAATTTAAACAACAGTGAGTGATATAGTAAGGTCTCTAAGTGAAAAACTTAAGACGACATACAAGAAGAAATGGGTAAGGTACACAGAAAGATGGAAACTCTAAGCAAGAATCAAAAAGAAACGCAAGAAAATACCATTGTAGCAGATATGAAGAATGCCTTTGATGGGCTCATCAGTAGACTCAATATTGCCAAGGAAAGAATCAGGTTAGAAAATGCCCTGACCAGTGTGGCCCAGTGGGTTGGTCATCGTCCTGCAAAGTGAAAGGTGAAAGGTCAACTGGCTCAAGCCCTGGTCAGGGCACAGTGCTGGGTTGTAGGTTTGGTCCTTGGTGCGTGCATATGAGAGGCAACCAGTCTTTGTTTCTCTCTCATCAATACTTCTCTCCCTGTTTCGCTCTGTTCCTTGTCCTTTCTAAAAATAAAAATTTTGGACTTCTGGTCAAGATGGAGGCATAGGAAGACATAGCTCACCTTTGTGCACAACCACATCAAAATTACAGCTAAAATACAGAACATAACTCAGGACCATCAGAATCAAGTTGCATGGAGGCCTGACACACTGGAATGACAGAAATCACATCCATCCAGGCTGGTGAGAGGGGGCGCAGATGCAAAGCAGGCTGGTCTCATATCCGCGTGTAGTGAATAAATACTTGGGATGGATATTTCAGGAGCAAGGAGTCCCAGCCCCACATCAGGTCCCCCAACCCAGGGTTCCAGTGCCAGGAAGATAAGTCCCCACAACCTCCGGCCACAAAAACCAGTGGAGACAAGTCGGTGAGAGGAGCTGCAGGGGCCCCAAGCATTTCCTCTTCAAGAATCCACACATGGACTCACCTCCTCACACTCGCTCCCTCTGAGCTCCAGCGGTTGGTAGGAGCTTGGAAGGCACTGGTGGCACACAGGGAGGAGCTGAAGGGCCTGGCATCAAGGTGAGCAGAGGCCATTGTCCCTTTTCTAAACCTTCCCCCCACAGAGCCACAGATCCAAAGAGCCAGCAAGCTGGTGTCCTATGTTAGACTCCATCAACCTGGCTAACACTGTGTCACCCACCCTGGAGACTCCAGAGGCTCTGCCCCACCCAACTTATGGGCCCATCCAGCTGCTTTTCCATATGAATAGCGCTGATCTTAGCTCATGCTAAGCAACTCCCTAAATCCTCTTAAATAAGCAACAGCTGCCTCAGTGAGCTCCAGACCTGGCACCAGCAGCAGCCAGTCTAGATTCATAGCATGGCTTCGCCTGGGAACCTCCCAGCCCAGCACAGGTAGCAGCATCTCAGATTGCTTTATAGCTCAGGCAGGGTGGCCTCAGGAAAAACACTGGTGGGGGCTGACCTTGGCCTGTACCACTCAGGAAACCCCAGGGCAGAGCGACTAGTGGACAGCTACAGACCACATCAGAGCACCAGCACCCTGTCCCTGAACAACTGATCCTCCTCAGAGGGCTGAGGGTGGTGGTCGGTGGTCACAGCCAGTGCTTACAGCTGACTGACCTGGGTAAATCCCTTCCATTGATCTGCCAACAGCAACCAAGGCTCGATTACAAGAGGAGGTGCACTCAGCTCACACAAAGGGCGCACCTTGAGTACCCAGCTTGGGTGACAGTGGAGGCTGTACCACTGGACCCTACAGGACACCTACTACATAGGCCACACTATCAAGACACAGAGTGAAAGCAACTCTATTCAATACACAGAAACAAACACAGGGAGGCTGCCAAAGCAAGGAGACAAAGAAATGTGGTTCAAATGAAAGAACAGATAAAATCTCAAAAATAAAATAAAATAAAAGAGCTAACAAAATGGAGATAATCAATCTATCAGATGCAGAGTTCAAAACGCTGATTATGAGGATGCTCAAGGAACTTAGTGAGAACCTCAACAGCATAAAAAATCCAGTCAGAAATGAAGGACACACTAATTGAAATAAAGAAAAAATTATAGACAAACAACAGTAGAGCAGGTGAAGCCGAGAATCATCAAATCAATGATTTGGAACACAAGGAAGCAAAATACAACCAATCAGAACAACAAGAAGAAAAAAGAATCCAAAAAAGTGAGGATAATAGTATAAGCAGCCTCTGGGACAGCTTCGAGAGGTTTAACATCACATCATAAGGGTGCCAGAAAGATAAGAGAAAGAGCAAGAAATTGGAAGTCTATTTGAAAGAAAGAAAAAAAAAATGAAAGAAAACTTCCCTAATTTGGTAAAGGAAATGGACATGCAAGTCCAGGAAGCACAGAGAGTCCCAAACAAGATGGGTACAAAGAGGCCCACTCCAAGTCACATCATAATTAAAGTGCCAAAAGTTAAGATGAAGAGAGAATCTTCAAAGCAGCAAGAGAGAAGAAATTAGTTACCTACAGGGGAGTTCCCATAAGACTGTCAGCTGATTTCTCAAAAGACACTTTGCAAGCTAGAAGGCTAGCAAATATTCAGTCATGAAAAGCCAGGACCTACAGCTAAGCTTGCTCTACCCAGCAAAGCTATCATTTAGAATTGAAGGGCAGAAAGAGCTTGGCAGACACAAAAAATCTAAAGGAGTTCGTCATCATCAAACCATTATTACATTAAATGCTAAAGGTACTTATTTAAGAATAAGAAGATGATAAAAATTACAAACAACAAAATGGCAAAAAATACAAACCCGTCAACAATTGAATCAAAAAAACTAAGCAAACACGGAGAACAGAGGCAAAATCATGGATATAGAGAACATTTTGATGGCTGTCGGATGGGAGAGGGGTGTAAGGAAATGTGTGAAGAGGTGAAGGGATGAACAGGTACAAGTAAGTAGTTACAGAATAGCCATGGGGATATAAAGTACAGTACAGGAAATGGAGCAGCCGAAGAACTTATAAGTCTGACCCATGGACATGAGCAACAGTGGGGGGACTGCCTGAGGGAGTTGGGGGTGCTGGGTGGAGGGGGGCAAGGAGGAAAAATAAGGACCACTGTAACAGCATAATCAATAAAATATAAATAAATAATGATTAAATTTTTAAAAATATTTTATTTTCATTATTTTTAGAAAGAGGGGAAAGGAGAGAGGCAGAGAGGGAGAGAGACATCAATGTATGGTTGCTTTTCACCTGCCTCCAGCCACAGACTTGACTGGAGACCTGGTTTGCAACCTTGTTATGTGCCCTGACTGGGAATCGAACCTGCGACCTTTGGGTTCACAGGCCGGCGCCTTGTCCACTGTGCTACCAGCCAGGGCTTAAATTTTTTTAATTCACAGCTAAGACACAAATAAAAAAGAAAATGAACAGAACAGAACAGTAAATCCAAGAACTATGAGACAGTTGCAAAAGGTGGTTTAATTCTGAAATACCAGAAGGATAAGAAAGAGATAAAAGAACAGAAGAAATATTTAAAGTAATAATGGCTGAGAACTTTCCAAAATTATGACAGATACCAAACCATAGATCTAAGGAGCTCAGAAAACATCAAGCTGAATAACTACAACACACATACACACGCACACACACACACACATATACACACATACACACACCTAGGCTACCATACTCAAACTGCAGAAAACTAAAGGCAAAAAGAAATCATTTTTTAAATGCCAGAGGAAGGGAACCTCAGCTATGGAGAAATAATGATAAGAATTACAGGGGACTTCTCATCACAAAAAAACAAGAGAATGGAATAAAATCTTTGAAGTGTTGTGAAAATAACCACTGATTAGGATTCTATATCCAGCAAAATTATCCTTCAAAGGTGAAAGAGAAATAAAGACTATCTCACAAAAGATTTTAAAAACTGAGGGAATTCACTGATAAAAGCCTTGTAAAAGAAAGGTTAATGGTAATTCTTGAGGCAGAAGGAAAATATGTTGACCAGATGGTTGGATCTACATTAAGGAAAAGAAGTGCATCAGAGAGTGAATAAGTGAAAGTAAAACAAATCTAATATTTTCTATACATTTAATTGATCTAAAAGATACCTGTTTAACTAAATAATAGTAATCTATTGGGTGATTATAACATATTGATAAATAAACTGAATAATCATAATGTGTCACAGGGGTCTGGACAGGAAGACTGGGACACAGTTCTAAGATATCTGCACTATACATGTTCTTTGAAGGTAGACTTAGATTCATTAAAAATATATGTATTATAAACCAGGGCAAGAACAAAAATTTTTTTAAAGAAGGGTACGTGGTTTGCTAAAAGAGGAGCTAAAAGAGAATCATATAATATGATCAATTAAAGTCAGAGGAGGGGGAACAGGGACAAATTCAATAAATAGAAAACAGAAATAAACAATAAGCATTAATTCACTTATATCAACAGTCACTTTATGAATAATATCAATAGGCCAATTAAAAGGCAATTGTCAAAGTAGATTTTTAAAAAATAAAAATAAAAAACTATGGCCCAGCTATATGGTGTCACATAAAACCCAATATAGGTATGAAGACTCAGGTTGACAAGTAGAGGGTTAAAGAAAGGTGTGTCATACTCACACTGATCAAACCAAACTGGAAGACCTGTATTCACATTGGAAAAAGTTGATTTCAAACAGGAATAAAGATGGGTATTACATAATAAAAGTTGATTTCAAACAGGAATAAAGATGGGTATTACATAATAAAAGTTGATTTCAAACAGGAATAAAGATGGGTATTACATAATAGAAGGATGTCAGCTCTCCACAAAGACATAGGAATCCTAAACATGTGTATTCTTAACAAGCAGAGTGTCAAAATACACCAACAAAGCTTCTGAAACTGCAAGGAGAGACCGGCAAACCCTCTTTTACCGTTGGAGATGTTCACAGCCTCCATGGTCCCTGTGGACCCAGCCGCAGAAAACCAGGGAGGGTGGGTGTAGTTGGACTGAACAGCACCACTCCTTAGCTGGATCTCTCATGGACAGTTAAAGAACAGTCCAACCGATAAGAGCAAAATACATTTTTTTTCAACCTCACATGTAACGTTCACCAAGAGAGACCACATTATAAACCATTAAACACACCTTAACATGTTAAAAAGAATAAAAATCACACAAAGTACATTCTCAGACTGCAGTGGAAAAGGGGGAAATCAATAATAGAAAAAGAGCTAGCAAATACCCAAATATTTGGATACTGGACAACATATATGTAAATAGATGTGGTTTATAGGAGAAATCTAAAGAGAAATTTAAAATATTGAACTGAATGAAAAGAAAAATACAACTTTTCAAAATTTGTGGAATACAATAAGAGCAATGCTTAGAAAGAAATCTAGATCATTAAATGCATAAAAGGATAAAAGATCTAAAATCAGTAACTTGAGAAACTAGGAAAAGAAAAACAATTCAAGTCTAAATCAAGGAAAAATCAAGCAATAAAAATTCAAGTGTAAGTCAATTTCATTGAAAACAAGGAAATAATAGAGAAGATCAATGAAACCAAAAACTGGTTCTTTGAGAAGATCAATAAAATTGGCAAATCTATAGCTAGGCTGACAAAGAAAAAGAGAGAAGGCACAAATAACCATATCAGAAATGAAGTAGAGGGCATTACCAATCCTATAGAAATTAAAAGGGATACTACACACAACTCTATGCCCACAAATATGATAACTTAGATGAAACCAATCAATTCCTTGAAAGACATAAACTACCAAAACTCACACAAGAAGAAATAAGTCACCTGAATATCATTATATCTATTAAGTTAAAAATTAATAAACTTTATTTAGTTATTAAATAAAGTCAATAATTAATGAAACAGAAAATATCCCAGGCTAAGATTATTTTGCTCGTGAATTCTACCACACATTTAAAGATGAAATTATACAAATTCTTCACAATTATTTTCAAAAAGCAGAAGAGAGTAAACATCTAATTCATTTCATAATATCAGCATTACCCTAGTACCAAGGAAGAGAAAGACATTACAAGAAAAGAAAGCTACAGGCAAATATCTCTAATAAACACTGATATGAAAATCCTCAACAAAATATTAGCCAATCAATTCTAACAAGCTATAACAAGAATTACAGAACAGAACTAAGTGGGATTCATTTTAAATGTGAGGTTGATTCAATATTAAAACAAAACAAAAAACAAAAAAAAACAAATGAATGTACCTCTACATCAACAAACTAAAGTTAAAAATTCAAATGAGACCTGGCTGGTGGCTCAGTGGAATAGCATTGGCCTGTGAACCCAAAGGTTGCTGGTTCGATTCCCAGACAGGGCACATAACCAGCCAGGTCTCCAACCAGGTCTGTAGCTGGAGGCAGGTGAAAGGCAACCATACATTGATGTCTCTCTCCCTCTCTTCGTCTCTCCTTTACCTTCCCTCTAAAAATAAATCAAAAAAATATTTTTTTAACCTCAAATGAGGGCCCTGGCTGGTGGCACAGTGGATAAGGTGCCGGCCTGCAAACCCAAAGGTCGCTGGTTCGATTCCCAGCCAGGGCAACATAACCAGGTTGCAAGCCAGGTCTCCACCCAGATCCGTAGCTGGAGGCAGGTGAAAGACAACCATACATTGATGTTTCTCTCCCTCTCTGCCTTTCTTCCTTCCCCTCTCTCTAAAAATAATAAAATCTTTTAAAAATAATAAAATTTTAAAAAGTAAAATTAAAGTAAAATAAAAACCTCAAATGATCTTATCAATTGTGACAGAAAAAGCATTTGACAAAATCCATAATAAAAACTCTCAAAAAAGTAGAGAGGAGAAACTTCCTCAATATTAACATTTTGTTATATCATAAATGATGTTACATTTTTTCATTTCAATTTTTCATTTCTCATTACTGATCTATATAGAAGCAACTAACTCTTGTATATTAATCTTATATCCCCAGTCTCGCTCTGTCACCTATCAGTTCCAAGAATATCTGTCATTAATTCTTTGGCATTTTGTATAGAGACAACCATGGATGGTTCATACCATCCATGAACGAAGATCATTTATTGCTTCCCTACCAGCCTTTAAACCATTTTCTTGTTTGCTTGTTTGTTTTATTGCCTTGTTGCAGCAACTATAGGACTTTCAGTATAACATTAACTAAGAGTAGCTGGAGGTTACCCTTGCCTTGTTCCCACTCTTAGGAGGAAAGTATCTAGTTCCACATTATTCAGTATTAGCTGTAAGTTTTTTTCAGTATGTCGTTTATTAAGCACAGAAAGTTTCCCATATTTATAGTTTGCTAAAGTTTTTACCATGAATGGGTGTTGGATGTTGTCAGATGATTTTCCTGCATCTGTTGATAGGATCCTATAATTTTTCTTATTTAGCTTGAAGTGATAAATTACATTAATGATTTTCAACCGTTGAATCAGCCTTTCGTATTCTGCTTTGTTGTAGTTTGTAGTTAACTCAATTTGCTAATATTTTATTGAAATTTTTATATCTCTGTTCACAAGAGATATTGGTCCATAGTTCTGTTTTCTTACAATGTCTTTGCCTGATTTTGACATTAAATAATGCTGGCCTCAAAGAATGCGTTAGAAAACATTCTCTCTGTTCCTGTTTTCTGGAGGAGATTTTAGAGAATTGGTATCATTTCTTCCCTGAATATCTGGTAGAATTCACCAGTGAAATCTCCTGGGCCTGGTGCTTTCTCTTTTGTAAGATTAGTAATTATTGATCCACTTTCTTTAACGCATATAAGCTTATTCAGATTAGCTATATTTCTTCGGGTGAGTTGCTTCTTTGGAGAAAATGGTCAGTTCATCTAAGGTAAAACTAGGTCCCGATGTCCTTCTAACCTGTGACCATCCCATCCATCGGTGTGCCCAGCACCTGCTTGGTTGTTTCGTGCTGAAACGTAATGCTGGTATTGGGACCCTAAGAAGAACCAACACAACACTGCCGCCTGCCTCCTAGTCTCCAAGAAAAGCAGACGCTTTCCTAAAAGGAGCGTTGGGGCCACTCCTGTAAACCCCGGGGCACGAGGGAACCCGGACTTCACATTTGTCTACCACATAACCTCATTGCAGGTCTGAGGTCTCACCTTCTCCGTCAGGGGCTTCTCTGAGCACAGCAGGCTCGGCTAGACTGAGGCTGCAGCCTTTGCCCCATTCTGTCACCTTAAAATGCCAGTCCTGTGCCAGCCTTCAGCTGCACCCCTCCACCTGGGAACCCGCAGTTCCCTGAGGGAGGCCAACCAGGCACCTTGCGACCTTGGCCCAAAGGCCGGTGGGCTTCGGCCCCAGAGGGTCAGAGGTGGGAACCCACTGCAGGGGTTCCCAAGGCAGGGAAGCTGGCCCTTTGTGGCCCACGCTGGTCGTTCGCTGGCTGGGAGGCCCGGGGACGGAAGTGCCAGCTGCCACCAGAAAGGGCCCAGGTCCCCGGAAGACGTGAGCCCCCCAGAACCGTGGGCAGGTAGCACTCGAAGCTTGGTGAGGGGCGCCGGGGCCTTTCCAATACACATTAACGAGGTACCCAGTTGAAAGAAAATGTGTTGGTCTTGAAACCGGAATCATGACATTAAAGCACCAGTTCCAACTGGATTGTATGTATCCTAGGAAAGGCAGCACAATAAAAGTCCCAGGAAAAAAGTACTTATTCTCCAATAAGACTTCTTAAACACGACACACACGAAAGAGGATGAAAATAGTAACCATGGTACATTTACTGACATCGGGAAGAGGGTGGAAAGGCAGTGGGGGAAGGTCTGTGTGGTGCAGACAGACTAAGGACTCGTACCCAGAGTACATGGCATGTGCCTACACAGTAAGAGAACCCACGATGTTTTCAGTTGACAAAAGACGTGGTCAGGCACGTCACCAAAGAGCATACCCAAACGACAAACATATGGAAGGTGTCTCCACTTCATCAGCCTTCAGGAGAATTTGGAACCACTACACCACAGAGCGACGGGAAGTAAGGAGAGTTAAGTAAGAAGGAACAAGAGTTAAGTGCGGGCCAGGAGGTGGAGGAAGAGGGGCGCGAACCTGCCGCCACTGGAAAGGTGACGTGGGACAGCCACCTTGAAAAACTACTTAGCTGCATCTACGGAAAGAGACACCAAAATGTGTACACATGCAGAGACAAAAACATGTAAAAGTATGTGGAACAATAAAAGTGCCCTTGAAGAGTAAAATGGATACTGTGGTATATTCGTACAGCGGAGCCCTGGATGGTAAGAAAAACGAAAACGTTACTGACACACCAACACCACAAATTCATCTCAGAAAAAAATCGACGTCAGCCCTGGCTGGTGGCACAGTGGATAAGGGGCCAGCCTGCTAACCCACCAGTCACTGGTTCGATTCCCAGCCAGGGCAACATAATGAGGTTGCAAGCCAGGTCTCCGGCCAGGTCCTTAGCTGGAGGCAGGTGAAAGGCAACCATACATGATGCCTCTCTCCCTCTCTGTCTCTCTCCCTATACCTCTCTCTCTAAAAATAATAAATAAAAATCCTTAAAAAAAAAAAATCGACGTCGTGCGATTCCATTCATGCAAAGTTTACGTTGCCTCTGGGGAAGAGGGAAGGAATAAAGGCCAGGAAGGGGCGCAGGAGGGCTCCCTGGACGCTGGTCATGTTACGTGGTCTGGGTGATGCCTTTGTGAAAGCCCATCAAGCTGCACAACGTGGGTTGACGCCCTTCCCTGGGGGGTTTCACATGCTGATGTGTATTATTTAGTCAAGCGGAACTGCGATCAGTAAACTGCAGGCAACGCAACCTTTCCAGAGCCTGTTCCAGGTCTACGTTGAGCCCCTCAGGCTCAGGCTCACGTGGTTCTCTTGCTGAGGGGGCCTTTGCACGTGTGTTCGCTGTCATTAGCGCGGCGGCGCCCCGGCAGCTCCGCCGGCTGGTGACTCTCCTCAGCCCCCACCACTGTCACCAGGCTGTTGTTGGGGACATGACCTGCCCTCTTGTTGGGTGATTGTTCGTGCCATGGAAACACTAGTGTTAATTTTTTTTAACCCCGATTTTTGAAAAGGAGAAGGGTGGTGCTAGTGACAGAAGCCATTAACTGCCCACTGCCAGTTCACGGTCCCACCCACAGCGTGGAGGTGGTTGGCACGGTGACCGCCCAGCTGGGGACACACTGCCCAGGCTCCCCCGCCGGGGAGGGGGAGCATGTGAACGAGTCCCGGCCTGTGAACATGGGTGGAAACGTTTGTGCCAGCTCCACTCCTGGCCACACGACCCTCCTGTGCATTGTCCCCTTTGCTCTTTTCCCCCGGGCAGCCTCCTGTGGAAGTTGTCACGCTGTCCCTCCGCCTGGCTTCCTGAATGACAGCAGAGGGTGGCTGCCGCCCACCAGCTCCGCTGCCCAGCCGTGGCTGTCGTACCTGAGCCTTGATGTACATCCGGGCCCATGAGAGCAACTGGCCTGGCCTAGTGGATAAGGAGTATTTCCAGAGTCTGTGGCAAATGAGGCTGTATTTTCTTTTCCGTGTCCTAGTCCCGGTGGGTTACTTAAACCTACTGTGAATATATGTGTACCCAGGGGAGGCCCATTTTCTATTCCATGTAACGTCAGTAAGTGCACCCTTCTTCACATGGCCTGCTCTCCAAAAGGAGATGAAGCAGTTGTGTGTCGTATCTACCGTGCCATCAAGTTAGAAAAGAAAGGAGCCAAAATGCCAATTAATTCTTACAGTTCCAATCAAGAAGAGGCGTTATATTTTTCTTTGGTTCCACATCAGTACTTGCAGCCCCAGAAAAGAGAGGCTGTGTATTTGTTTCCTTGATTCCACATCAGTGTCTTCATTAGGTGACATGGTTTTCTGACAGCCCTGCGCAACGCAACAGTGGAAAGGATGATGAGTCTTATCAACGTTCATTCAGAAATACAGTCTTTCCCGAAAGCCCTCGCTTAAGAATGTTATGGGTTGGAACCCAGAGATGAGGCTTGTTTTGTAAGAATGTTCTATTTTCTTCTTTTTTTCAATGTATGGCTGCCTTTCACCTGCCTCCAGCCATGGACCTGGCTGGAGACCTGGCTTGCAACCTGGTTATGTGCCCTGGCTGGGAATTGAACCAGTGACCTTTGGGCTCGCAGGCCGCGCCCATCCCAGCCAGGGCCTGAATGTTCTGTTTTTTCAAACAAAAAGAGAGAAATGCCAAGTGGTTTGGTGAGTACCCCAGTACCAAGGCCCTCTGCTCAGGAAAACAATGCTGAGGACCACCAGTGGCCTGGGGCCCAAGTGGCTTAGGGCCCAGGTAGCCCAGCAGGTGCTGCTTGGTAAAGGCTCAGGCACCTTTGTCAGGTGAGCCCCGACTGCTCATGTTCACCTCAACTCCACCCCGAGGACTTCGGGGACTCCCCTGAAAAATAATGACCTGTGGGGGGAAGTCTGAAAAGGTACCCACAACATTGGTTAGTACCGCACGAGTTTACCATGAGGAACTTTAGTAAAAGGCAAAGGAACTAGAAAGAACTGAAGCCAGCATTTCAGACCACCATGGGCATAGGTCAAGGTACCCCCAAGCCCAGAGTCTGAATGAATACAGTGTTTGTTCTGTGGCCGCTAAGATGGTAGCACGGAAAGTGTCGCTGAGCCCGTGACACGCGCCAGCATTCCAACAGACCCATTGTTTGCAGGGCAGGGCGTTCTGGTCACATGGTGGGTGCATTCCATCACTCCCCCGGACAGAATCGCTCCAGTGTGTCATTGCAGAAGAATATTGAACTAGACCCCAGCTTGGCTAATGCTTGAGGACTCCAAATTCCCAAGGGGGTGCTTTGGATGGGAATCTGGCCCCAACTGCTCCGAAATGGTCACGCTTGACCTCTGCAACTCAACCCGAGAGCCATCTAGCCTGGACTTAGTGCTCAGTCCAGTTGGCCATCCTGGGCGAACAAATGTGAGAATATTCTGGGGAGGAGACGTGGGACCTTGGACGGTCACTACAGGGTGACAATTGTCCCTGAAAGGCTGCAGGGTGCCGGCCCCAGGCCAGCATGCCTCCCTGGAATGCCCTGCACACCATCTCCATCACACACGCACATGCACACACACATGCACACACACATGCACGCACACATGCACGCACACATGCACGCACACACGTCTGCACATGCATGTGGTGCCCTGAGTGCCTATGACACGCTGATAGGAGTGAGTGTCCGTTCCTGCACATCAGCCGTCGTCCGGACACAGCTGACACCTGCCTCCCTGGAGGACTTCCTAGCTGTGTGAGCAAATGCAAGTTTCACCACAGAACCTAAAAGCCCTCGGAAAACCCTTCAAATTAGCATAGCTTTTAAAAACTGATTATAAAAGTAAGGAATATTTCCTGGAATAACCAGACAGCGGGCAGACAGATGAATGCACAATTCTACTATCTCTAGACAACCCGTGTCAATATTTTGGTGCCTTCTACCCTCTGCATCGTTCAGCCTGCGGCCTCTAACCACGTAAGGTGTTGAACAGGCGAAATACATCTAGTCCGAGCCGAAATAGACTCTAATGAAACACTATCCGTTGGATTTCATAAACAGTATTTAAAAAGTACGTAAAATCTCTCTAATAATTGTGTTGGTTATGTTAGGATTTAATAATATCTTGGCTATCTGGATTTAAATACACGTTATGAAAGTGGACATCATTCCTTTTGTTGTACTTGTTTTAACATGGCTAGGTGGCTTGCTTTTGTGTTTGTGTATTTCTGTAGAATGTCGCTGCTCACGAGCTGTCTCCAAACAAGGTTCAGTTTAGAGTAAGATGGGCTGGCTTTGCTCTTGAGTTGGTCAACATTTATGGGATGCTACAAACACGAA
The DNA here is from genome assembly GCA_004026585.1 of Noctilio leporinus. NCBI lineage: Eukaryota > Metazoa > Chordata > Mammalia > Chiroptera > Noctilionidae > Noctilio > Noctilio leporinus. The sequence goes on along the minus strand of PVIW01002696.1, from coordinate 157,998 downwards.
TCCTGAGAGACACTAACATGTCTAATTACATGGACCTGAATTCTCACAGTTTGAGTCCACTGAGATGTTTAGTCAACCATGGGTTCTCATGTTTTTCTAACAGATTTTATGAGGAGTACCTATTGTGCATTGATTTTTAAACTGAGCTCCCAAAGCCCTCATGACCTGCGCTGTAGCACGCGGAGGAAGTGGGTCTACCTATAAATGAAACTGGTGACTTTGTTCATGGCCAGTGGACTGGTAAATGTGTTCAGACAGCTCAGAACTGCCCTGGCCAAAAGTTCAGGAGAGTGTTTTAAATACAGCTTCCTAAAAGGAAGTCTCTTCTCAGCTCTTTGGGAATCTGTTACCCTAGCTCTACTTCCTTCTAGTTCTGAAGCCCAAACAGAGCCCTATATATTTCAAAGGAGGGTCGGTCCTGGAAAATAAATAAAGGAAGGCAGAAGCTGTCCCTCATCAACAGGGAAGGGCTTGCGGAAAAGGCTTTCTGTGGTTCTGACTAAAGGGTATTATGATAGAGTCTGAACCCTATGAAGAAAGGCTCCATGTCTCCGTGAAAAAAAAGCAGGGTCTCCTCCAGCCTCAAAGGCAGCAGCAGTTGCTTCGTACCCAGAGGAGAGGTTGCAGAAATGCCCGCCCCCGGCCGGGGCTTACTCCCCTCCGCCCATCGTTCCGTAAGCAGCAGGCCACAGGCCCCGCAAAGTCATCTCCGTCCACCCCGGGGCCCCGCCAGCCCATCGCTGGCCAAGCAGCAAGGCCTACGTCTCTGTCCCTGTCGTGTTATTACAAGGAAAGAAATCTCCTTCTTCCTTTTTTTCCTGCAAGGCTTTCAAAGTATGTGCCAGTGCCTGTCCTCTACCCCAGACAGAAAGACGCGAGGACAATGAAGACCCTCTACCTCATGTAGTTATCGCGGGACTCAGGGGGTTCAGGGGAGCTCATGGGACAGGCTCTGGGTTTAGAAAAGCGTGGAGCAGAGGCACCTCTGTCCAGCCAGCTCAGGGGGCTACACGGGCCACCGCAGTGCAACGCAGCGTCCCCAGGTTAGCACCCGCGGTGGAGCGCCGTTTCGCTGCGTTCTGTAAACACGGCAAAAGCAAACACAGGTGCTTCTTGGGAACATGGGCTGAGATCAAATAAAATTCCTAGAACCCTCATGGGTACCACATCCACTTTAAGATGGTAAACAGAGAGAAGTACCTGTAAACACCCCTTCTCTTAAATATTTCTAGGTCTCAGCCCAGCATTCCTGGTTTCTCTCTCTCACTGAAATTTGTGGTGTTATCATGTAAAATGTAGGTCGAGTTGTTGGTAAGTGCTGGATAAAACCTGTTTATATGAAAAAGGAAATGGTAAAAATCCTTCCAGCCTGAGTTTTAAAAAATTCTCCCTGCCTATGTGCTATTCCGGATATCCCCAGTAAGTTCAAGGAATAGTTAACAAAGACTTCTCTGGGTGCTAGATTTTTTTAAAAATTATATTTTATTGATTTTGCTGTTGCGGTTGTCCTGATTTCTTTCCCCCTTTGCCCGCTCACCCCCCAGCACCCCCAACTTCCTCAGGTAATCCCCTCACCACTGTGCATGTCCATGGGTCTACATGTAGATTCTTTGGCTTCTCCACATCCCCATGGCTATCCTGTAACTACTTTTAGTATTTCTTAATCACCCACCTCTTCACCCACCCCCCACCTCCCAATATGCAACCACCAAAACACTCTCTGTGTCCAAGACTCTGTCTCTGTCCTTCTTATTTGCTTCGTTTTTTAGATTCAATTGGTGGTAGATATGTATTCACCGCCATTTTATTGTTCATAGTTTTGATCTTCTTTTTCTTAAATAAGTCCCTTTAACATTCCCTATAATAGTGGTTTGGTGAGGATGAACTTCTTCAGCTTTTTCTTGCCTGGGAAGCTCTTCAGCTGCCCCTTGATTCTGAATGTTAGTTTTATTGGGTAGAGCAATCTTGGTGTAGGTCCCTGCTTTTCATGATTTTGAATATTTCTTCCTAATCCCTTGCTAGCCTGCTTACACTATCTTTTTTTTTTTTTATTCGTTTTTCTTCTTGTTCTTTGCTTCCGTGTGTTCGAAATCATTGATTCGCTTCTTGGCTTCATCCACTCTGTTGTTGTTTCCCTGTAAATTGTTCTTTATTTCAATTAGTGTAGCTTTCATTTCTGACTGGAGTTTTTTAAAAAGATTTTATTCATTATTTTTAGAGGGAAGGACAAGGAGAGAGGAAGAAAGAGGGAGGAACATCCATGTCTGGTTGGCTTTCACCTGCCTCCAGCTGGGGACCTGGCTGGAGACTTGGCTTGCAACCTGGTTATGTGCCCTGGCTGGGGATCGAACCAGCAACCTTTGACTTTACAGGCCAGCGCCTTATCCACTGTGCCACCAGCCAGGGCCTGGATCATTTTTATGCTGCTGAGGTCCTCATTCAGCCCCTTGTTTTGAACTCTGAACCTGCTAGATTGCTTATCTCCGTTTTGTTGAGATCTTTTCCTAGAGTATTGACCTGTTCTTTCATTTGAACCATGTTTCTTTGTCTCCTTACTTTGGCAGCCTCCCTGTGTTTGTTTCTATGTATTAGGTGGAGCTGCTTTGACTCTGTGTCTTGGGAGGGTGGCCTATGCAGCAGGTGTCCTGTAGGGTCCAGGGGCACAGCCTCCCCTGTCACCAGGCTGGGTACTCGAGGTGCACCCTCCATGTGGGCTGGGTGCACCTCCTCTTGTAGATGAGCCTTAGTTGCTGTTGGCAGGTCAATAGGGGGATTCACCCAGGTCAGTCAGCAGTGGGGACTGGCTGTGACCTCCGACCACCAGCCTCTGTCCTCTGTGGAGGGTCAGCTGTGTCTGTAGCTAGTCTGTAGCTGTCCCCTGGGTGCGCCAGCCAGGGGTTTCTGGGCAGTAAAGGCCAAGGATAGCCCCACCTGAGCCGTGGAGCAACCTGAGAGGCCGCTGCCTGTGCTGGGCTGGGACCCCCAGGTGCAGCCGCGCTGTGCATCTCGGCTGCTGCTGGTGCCCGACCTGGGGCTCCCTGGGGCAGCGGCTGCCAAGAGCTTTAAACTGCATCTCACCAAGCTGAGTTTCCTAACAGGGGGGTGGCGCTGAGTTCCCTTCATTCTCTGTGTGACACGCGTAAAGCTGGCAGATCAAAGGGTCGCACCCAAGAAGGGTCAGGAATGTTCACCAGCTGGTGGGCCATTCTTCAGCAGACTCCAAAGAACAAAGCGAGGTTTTGTGCGGCTCCTGCGGCCTCTGCTGTGGCCGCAGCCTGGGGCGTCCCGTCTGCCGCTGGGAGCACGCTGGGTTGCCGTCCCGCAGGAGCTGGGCAGGTCCCCCTGGAGCTCGGGAGGCTCGTAGTGCCGTGAGAGAAATAAAGGTACCCCTGAGGGAAGGCAATAAAGATCTACCGAAGAAAACAGGCTGGAGTTTGGGGTCCCAAGGGAGCAAGGGTCTGGAGTTCCTGGGGGTGCAGAGTGTGCGCTCTCGGCCTTGCTGACCATGGAGGTGCCCCGCAATCTCCACCCGTTTCTTCGGACAGGAACACGTTCCTGTGGGGGCAGGACTCCGGCTGCTAAGTGACAGCAGGTCCCCACAGGCGCCCAGCTCCGGGCTGGCGCCGCAGGGACAAGGCCGGCTGAAGTGTTCACGGAAGCTGCTAGCACTTGGAAAGTGGGTGGCCCGGCGGCAGGGTTCCCAAGTTCCTGGCTGCACTATTTCTCCCTAAATTACGAGCAGAGTTGGAGACCTCTACATTCAGAGACCAGGAAATAAAGGAGCTCTGCCCTTCTTACAAAAGTGCATCACATCCTTCCTGTGCATATGCTCCAAAACTAAATATTTGACTTGGCCATGGTGACCTAAGGGCCCTTCGCTGTACCCCTCGGGGACAAACACTTCCTGGGCGGAGCCGCCCAGCCTCCCCCGTGGGCCTCGGCCGCTGACTCACCCGGTCTCTTCGGGCCTCGGCCTGGGTGGCCAGTAGCAGTGACCCCTGGACCCCATCCCAGAGCAGGATTTGCTGGGAGCTGAGGAGACACCAGGCCACCGGGCAAGGCGGGGGCCATTGGCTCAGCTCAGGCTGAGGTGGGACCCCCCCCCAAGGAGAGGCCAGCAGGGACCCTGGCCCCCGGGGCTGACAACTGGGCACTCCCCATCCTGAGGCTACAGACCAGGTGTAAAACACGGAGAACGGATCTAGTCCGAGTCCCAGCGCCCGCTCGGTACTTACGTCATCAGGCACGGTGCTCAGTGCTAAGAAGAGGCAAAGGAACTCGCCATCTGAAATGTTTCGTAAGACGTTTTTCTCACATGTTTTCTTGAGCAATTTTATCCTTTTAGCTTTCACATTTAGGTCTACAGTTCCAGTTGAGGGAAGAGTAGAGGTTTGCCCTCTGCACATAGCCATCCAACTGCTTAAGCACTATTTGTGGAGAAGATCATGCTTTCCCCCGTTGGACTGCCTTGATCCCTTTTCTGAACGTCACTGGGCCGTGGAGATATGAGTCTAATTGTGAACTTTCTGTGTCATTGATTTATTCGTCTATTGTCATAAAGCGCCAGGCGATTTCGGTTACGAGGGCTTTACTGTAAGTGATTAGGCAGCGTGAGTCTTCCAGTTTTGTTCTTTTTCAAAATTGTTTTCATTTTTCTGGATCTTTTGCATTTCCACGTAAAGTTCAGAGTCAGTTTATCCAAAAATAATAATAATAATGGCCTGCTGATATTTTATTGGGCTTGAGTCGACTTTATACATCAATTTAGGAAGAATTAACATCTTAACTACGTAGACGTTTCCCAATCTTTCTTGGTCCCTCTGCCTATTATCATTCTAAGTATTTTTCTTGGAATTTTTTAGAGCAGTATCTATAAAAGACTGTCACATTCCACGCAGTATTAAGGACATAAATTGTTTCTAATAAATGTCAAAAGTTAATACTACCAAAGAAATATGAAAGCATATTATTGTTACAACAAATAACAGAACACATAAATCATTACATCTAATTTTGCTAATATGAAATTTTGGTAATAGGCCTTTTTTCAACTGGTAGGCTCTTCGGTTTTCATCTATTTGTTCTCCTTGGATTGTGTAAATAAGACGTATAGTTTCACTTTTACTTGAAGGCAATTCACGTTCACTTCCGGTCCCTGAAAGCATGGACCCTCAGCTCTGACATGAGCTGTTTGCCAAATTTGGTCTCTGAAGAGCAGAAAATGATGAAACCACATGACCTCACATCCGGGCTGCCCCTCATGGAGGCAAGAGGGGACACCGTCTGCGTGGCGTGGGAGTGTGATGGAGTATGTTAGCTGTAGCTACAGTTAGCGTACAACAACCCACACCGACTAGACCCAAGCGATCAGGAAGCACGTCCTTGGAAAACGACCCGCAGAGCGAGGTGGTGACCAGCTAAACATAAGCCCGTGTCAGGACAAATTTGTCCACGGAACCTCAAGAGTCTCGCTGGCAGAGAGCTAAGCTTCAGGGATGGTCTCGGGCACCTTAGGTCGCCTTCCCCTGCCCGACAATGGAGGCCCAGGCTGCGTTTTCTGAATCCCACCCCCACCCCATGGAGACCAGTGCCCCCCATCTTCGCCTCCCGCTCCTGGAACTGCTCCCTGCTGCTGCCGCTCCTTCCCGACCAGCCGGCAGTAACAGGCCGTCGTGCTGAGAAGGGCTTGCAGACCACAACCCAGCCCTGGGTGGCACAACTGGGAAACAGAGGACAGAAAGTGACGGCTCCAGCCCTGCCACGTGGTCAGCAGCCGCACGAGGACGCCAGCTTCCTGCCCCTCACCTCACCGCCTTCGGAGCTGTCGGAGCAGAGAGCAGGCGTTCACCCAAACGATCTCGTGAGGCGCTGCTCACCCCAGGCCTCGCCCCATAATGAAAACATTATGTTTTCAATTGTAGGACAGGTAAAGGGTGGTTTACCGTGATGAGTCTGTGACACGGTTTATTCTTGTACTATCAGTTATTGCCTCACTTCCCCCCCACACAACTGTAAGCCTACTTCTGCCCCACCCTGTACGTTAAACAGTTCAGGTAACCTGGATAATGTGCACATCTCTGCTGGTCCTACCGAACCCCACTCTGACCCCGACATGGTTTCTTGGCAGATGGGTGACGTTTATCTGTTTCCCTTTGCATTTACGGACAAATATTTCGATGCCACACTTTGATGTCAGGGTGACTTTCAAACAAACAGTAGTAGAATTACCGATCGTCGGCAGTGTGGCTGGTTTGTCTGCCCGCCCACCACCCTGGAGACCGGCCGCAGGACATTGCCATGTGCCAGTCGCGTGTCAGCGTTCGCACCGCGGCTTCCTCCTTCTGTGCTGGTGCTGGCACCAGGGACGCGCCCAGAAGTGCATTTCCCAGGGCCCCTTTTAACTACAGCTCTGGGGTAACTCCTGTCAGTAAGAGGTGCTCCCGCAAGGCTGGGAACCCGCAGGGGCAGCAGTTCCCTCTCCGCCGGCCGTTTCCCGCTGCACCGGGTCAGAGCCCTGAGGCCCACCGTGCTCAAGGGTCAGCTGCGTATCGGGCATTTGCCTCTCACAACGTCGTCTGCAAAACCGTTCTAAACGACACTATTACTTTATTTCCTACGGAGCATAAAGCATGTACTTACTCTCCCGCTATTGGGCAGTTAACGCCTTTGTCATGTTCGGTTTAATGAATGAAGTTATAGGCAAATGTTACACACAAATCTTTAGCAGCCTCTCCAAAATCTTTCTTAGGCTGGATCCTTACAAGTGCAGCTATAGGGTCAGGGATGTATATGTACGTAGAGGGCGTGTTTTATTCCTGGTTCACTGCGGGGAGCGGCGGGGGTGGGTCAGCACTGCGCGGTCACCTCCCGGTACAGACAGGAGACTTCCCTTCCTGACCACCGCCCGCTGGGTGTCTAGGGCCGCACTTCCTTTGTCAAGGCACCTCGGTGTCCTAAGGCATTGAAAAGGGGGGGGGGGGGTGAAGTCAGACAAGACTGAGCCCCGAGAGACATGCTGGCCCCTGGGCCTGGAGGGCTCTCCCCGAAGCCCTGCGAAGGGCACCCAGAAGACCCTCAGGACAGCGCTGAAGTGAAAGGGCAGTGGCCCAGGCACCGGTCTCACCCCTCAGGGTGCCCCAGTGCTGTGACGGGCACCCTAAACCCAACCTAGTGTCGGTTGGCGCTGACTCCATTCCTACCCCACAGTCCCTGCAGGTCCAGGGCACGGACCCCGCCGGGCACTGCGTCCGGCCTGGTAAGCTGCCTCCAACACTGCTATTTGCTACCAACAAGCAAGTAAGAAAGATGACAGCCGGTAGAGCCCGTCCACCGCCCAGACCGTGCCGCCGCCTGCCCTGCGGTTAGCGTGATTGAAATGCCGCCCGGCCCCTCCCGGCTACGGCAGCTTTCTATGACAACTGCCGCTTTCAGCGGGTGCGAAGGAGACTTTAGTGTCCCTGTGCTTAAAATGTTTGCTCTCTGGTTCCTTACAGAGACAGCGATCCGGCTCCGGGTCTAAAATCTAGGCGACAACCACCAGGCGCGGCGCGGTGTTCGGTGACCGCGGTCCCCGGTCCAGCCCCGTGTAACCCCTCACTCGGCTTAGGTGTGGCCTCGGCGTGGTTCGTGGGTCATGTGCACACACTGTCCCAGCCACACAGGTTATGACGCGCACGGTAAGTGGCGTTCTGCCCTCGGGAAGGGAGGGACGTACGTGTTCCCCGGGGTGTGACGAGCAGCACTGCTGACACCTCCCTTTCCAGTAAACGCTGAGCTAAGACTGTGTGGTCGCAGGCTCTTCCGGCCCAGGAGACCCTGCGAAGCCAGGCGGCCTCCCCGGCAGAAGCAGAGGGGAAAGGGAACCAGGCTGAAGGGAGCGCTAAAGTGAAACCATTTTCCATGATAGCCAAGGGAACTGGCAATGAAGTGTGTTTGTCGCGAATAAAGGTGCCCTTTCCCTCGAAAGGCATCGTGACGTAAGAACCTCACAACTGAATCTGAAACGCAACCTAAGCAAGCAACTAGGGCAGAAACAGGACCGTAGGTATGGGGGTTATACGGAGATCAGCACAAGGGGGAAGGGTGGAATGATGGAAAAGGTCCAGGGATTAAGAAGCATTAATTGGCAGGTGCAAAATAGACAGGAGGTATTAACAATAGTAAAGGACATGGAGAAGCCGAAGAAGTTATATGCATGACCCAGGGACATGAACTAAGTGGGGGGGGAGATTACTGGAGAGAAGGGGTGTACTGGGCAGAGGAAGGCAAAGGGGAAAAATCTGGACAACTGTAACAGCATAATCAATAAAATATACTTTAAAAAGTGCAAAATCCAGCCCTGGCTGGTGTCAGAGTGGATAAGGCGCCAGCCTATGAACCCAAAAGTCGCTGGTTCACTCCCCAGCCAGGGCACATAACCAGGTTGCAAGCCAGGTCTCCAGCCAGGTCTGTAGCTGGAGGCAGGTGAAAGGCAGCCATACATGGATGCTTCTCTCCCTCTCTGCCTCTCTCCCTGCTCTTCTCTCTAAAAATAATAAATAAAATATTTTTTAATAATAAATAAAATGCAAAATCCATTAAAAAATTCTAAAATTTAAGCTATCTGCCTCAATCAAATTAAATAACACAAGGGAAACCACATAGCTGTTTAAGAAACACCCATAAAACTGCAAGATACTCTTGTCTCAGTGCTAGTGTGAAACTGTGCTAAGATGCTGTTTGGTTAAGTAACCAGCTAATCACTATTTTCTGACACAACAGGGATGTACTTGCGTGTGCTATTTACAAGGCCAGAGGCATGATTAACAAAAAGATGCAGCTTAAAAACACCGACTTTTAATGTTTTTCTTATACAAGTGGACCCAGGTTTCTGCTGAAAGGCCATGGAGAGCTTGTGAAGGCGGGTGTGACCCGCCGCTGGCTTCCGGCCCTGCCCCTTCCTGCAGGACCCCTCCCCCCACCTGTCCCAGCTAAAGCTCAGAGAACACCCGCGGCCGAAAGAAAGCAACGCACCTTTTTTTAAAGAAATTTTTCTTCATTTCTAATACAAAAATCGCCTCACCTCATTGCTCTCACGTAACTTAAGTCCTTCCTGGAAGTAGGAAAGGGATTCGTATGTACTATACTTGGAGATCATTTTAATTGTCTAATTGGGTGAAGGAACATGAAGCCTGTGCCCGAGCCCTGGAAACGTGGCGGAGCCGGTGCGCTGACTTTGGAGGTGAGCTTGTTTTTGGGGTGACGGGGGAGGGCAGGGCAATGTCTAAGTGACCTCCAGAGACTTCCTTCACCTCGGTTACTATTACCTTATGGTTTGATGAAATCCGGGGGTTGCCCAAGGAGAAACCTGTTTTCAAAACTTCACATCGTGTTGACAGATCCCCTTCCAAGTGTTCGTGTTCAGCAGTCCCCTCTTTGCCTTTCTACGCTCTTCCAGGTTCGTGGGGAGGGGGCCTTCTCGCCCTCTGCCCCACCCCCACCCTTCACTGGGTGCCGCAGGGTCCTGCCGGCCCACCAGGGCTGCGGCCTCTGCTGCCCACTTGGCTCGCTCAGACTCCGGGGCCTGGTGCCGCTGGGGGCTGGAGGTCTGGGTGCCTTCGCCACGGGAAGCTCTGCCCCAGGATGACGGATTGAAGAATAAGGCAGTGACCTCTGTCTTTGGTGACCCGGCTTTGGGAGCATGGTGACAAAGGTGGCTACAGCCCTGACACAAGCACAGCCCATCAGGCCTCCTGGGGATCCCCGTGGAGCCTGGCCGTAGGCACTGTCCCCAGGGTCCTGCACAGCACAGCTCCTCTGCACAGTCCCCTCGGGCTCCTGCTCTGCTGTCGGGCAGGCCACCTCGCCATCCCTGTCGGTGAGTTAGTTCCCGCCGCCTGTTGGGAGCGCACTGCTGGGAAAGGGTCACTCCTTCACGGGAGGGAAAGAGTGAAGGTCCTGCCTCCGCACCAGCCCTCATGGGGGGCACATGGGTAGACTAAAGCCGGGGGGGAGGGAGGCGTCCTTGTCCTAACTCCGGAGGTCCCAGCAGGTAGGCATGCACCTGCTTCCCAGCGCCTCAGTCCAGCCGGGAGGGGCGCTGTGACAGGAGGACAGCTCTGGTCCCGGTTCACTTCAGCTTCCCGGCTGGTGGCTGAAAGTCAGGTGCGGAGCTCTGGCCCCTGTGCCTGGGGCACCCTCGGACCCCGGCCGGCAACGGGCATGCAGTAAGTGAAACCAGGACTTCCAGACAGGCTTCATTTCCCGGTAAATGACAGAACTGGTCAGGTTGCCCACCTGCCTTCCAGAAACTCAAGCACGGAAGAGCAGAGGAAAAGCAAAACAAACGTGAAAAGAGTGTTCAACCCACTTTAAGTCAACGCAGCAAGGTCCTCTCGGAGGTCGGCAATGCGAAGGCCAGTTCTCCAGAAGAGGGAAAGCCGGGCAGGGAGGACTTCGTCTGGGTTACGTCTTTGAGGAGAAGCAGAAAAGAATGAGAAGCAGGGAGTGTCAGGGGCTAAGGCAGTAACTGCGTTCACCAGCACCCGCCCGGGAGGGCCCCGCAGGCCACACCCGCGAGCCCGCAGGGCGGACGCGAGGGGCCACCTCCCGAAAGGAAAAATCCATCGCGGGAAAAGGATTATTTAAAGATGGGGAGCGGGGCTTCCCATCCAGGTCCGTCTGGCCCCGAGTCACGTTTTCTGCTCTGTGATGCTGACAAATCAGTCACTGTCACTCAGCAACGTCCCTGCGCCCAGGCAGACCCGCGGCTCCAGCCCCCTGCCCGGCTCATACGCACGGGGGTGGGGTGGGGGGGGGTGGGTGTTGGGGGCATGAGGCGTAGCTGCGGTCAGGCCAGCCCGACCCGGGACCTCAGGGCTCGCCACTGCCTGTCGCTCTCCCCTGGGGAGGACAGAAAAGCATGACATGTCAGCACGCAACCCTGTAAACCACGGCGCCGTGTAAAATTTGATTGAAGGAGGGAGAGGGGAAGGTATACCGAGGTCGCTTGAAAAGCAATCATTTGTCTTATCCTTCAGCTTCTAGTCGGGCAGCTTTTCATGGAGTTTTTAAATGTTTTGATTGAATGTATTGGGGCGACGTCAGTTAATAAAATGGTATAGGTGTCAGGGGTACAATTCTGTCACACACCATCTGTACACTGTATCGTGTGCTCCCCACCTCAAGTCTCCTTTCACCCCCATTTGTGCCCCCTGTACCCTCTCTGCCCTCCGAAAACAATACTTCACATTTACTCTGTTGTCATATGCCAACGGTTGGCTTTTGCCATATCTCACCATTTCTTTCATTCTGTAGCCACATTCACCTCTGCGTGAGAGTTCTGTGCTATACTGAAGGTCTTGAATGAAAGACAGAAAAAGGAAATTATTCTCCAGGCTCACAAGGGCCACCAGGCACACAACCTCCATGGGAAAAAAAAAAAAAAATCATCTATAAATTACAAAATTAGCACTTCAAGAATGTTGGAAACGTAATGTGCTGAATTCTATCATCCGATTCCTCTAATTACACAAATCCTTAAGGGAAAAGAAAGAAATGAAGACATTCTCCCTAAGAGGAATATTAATGAACTTACAACTATTTAACCCTCCAGGCCATCAGTAAGAAGTGGTAGCTTTTTATTTCTTAAAATTTCATAATGAACTTCAACCGTGTTTTCACCCTCTTCCTCGCATACCATTAAGGATTTGTCTTATGAAAAGTCAAGGTACCTAGAATGAAATAACATCGACATCTCAGCTTTTTCTTGGCATGGTGGAGGGTACGGAAAAGCCAAAGTCTGGTCTTCTCTTGCACAAAAGTAGTTCTCAAATGAAGCCGTGCCTCTGAGTCAGGCACTTGCTAAAATCCAGGGTGCTGGGCCCCACACTGAGAATTTCTGGCTCAGTGGCTGTGCGGCGGAACCTAAGAAATGGTAGCTCTAATGAGGTCTCGCATGGTACTGGTTCCGTGGCCCGAGGAACACACCTGGAGGAGCCACTGCTGTGGAACCCAGTCTCCAGCCGGATGAGGAGGAGGGACGCAGCCATCCACCTGGCGCCAATGCTCCCTGGGGCGGCAAGGGCAGACGCAGGACGGACAGTGCTGTCACAGAGGGCAGTGGAGGCTCCAGGAGGTAGTCACAGCACAGGGAGAGCCATCAAGAGGAAGGGAGACTTCGGCTGGCCCTCAGTGAATGAGTAGGAAGAAAGGGGAAGGACAGCTCAATGCACATGCCATGTGTCACAGCCGAGCTGGTCTGGGAGGAGACAGTCCATGGCCGGCAATGCCATGCGCTAGGGTCAGTGTGTGCAGAGAAGCGCTGAATGCACACTGAAGACCCGCAGGCTTCCAGAAACAGTGGAAGAGGGGTGACGTGAGTGACAGCTTAGGTAGGGTCCAGGTGAGGGTTCAAAGTCGGTAATGTGTGTCCGACTGTGCCCCAAGAGCCGGGGCCAGGGGCCGCAGCTGGGGTACAGGGCCCGGGGGTGCAGGCGACGGGGAGCAAGGGGCCCTGAACGCAGCAGAGAGGCCACAACTCACTCAATGTGAGGGCCGCGGCCCAGGAGGGAGACGGGGTCCGTGCCTGCCGAGGTCGTGAACCCCGAGACCAGGAGCAAAGGCTCACGAAAATATTTAGCTTCCCTGGACAACGCCCGGCATTTCTGCTGACCCTGCGTTGTCAGGAGGCACAGACGTTTGGGGAGGAGAAGGGAGAGTCCACCCTGGCAAGTTGCAAACTTTCCCTAATCTTCCCGGGTCAGGGTTTCAGGTCTGCATCTCATTTGCGTCCAAGCCCGTTTAAACTCTTCTAAAAAGTGATTTCCTGTTATAAAGAGAAAAATATACATATTTTTGAAATTATTCAAAGGGCTTAAATAGTTTTTACACATCAAACAACTCTTGAGAAATAATATTTTGATGATTTAAGTAAAATTAATCGAAACCATACGGATTGAATTTCCTTTCAAATACACATCATGTTTAGAAAGGAGGGCACGCGGCTGCTTCGTGAAGTCACTTCGCTCTTTTATCAGACCCGACACGGCTCAAAAAACCCTTCTGGCGCTCAAGTTCCGGTCACATCTGCCCCGGCCTGGATCCTACACCGCTGAGGGTCAAAATCTCTCCGGCCACTCGGCCGTGTTTCAGCCAGGGACTCGTGGCACGGGCTGCCACGGGACGGCAGGCGGCCGGCTGTCTGGACACGCACACGGGAGCCGCAGGTGAAGCAGCTGAGGCCGGGACGCCCTGTCGGAACTCCCAGTGGTTTTCAGGTTGGGCAGGAGACCTTGTGCTCAGGGTAAACCCTGTTCCCTAAGGGGCCACGGGGAGGCTGGCTGGCTTGTTAGCAGGACCCACTCAGCACTTGCACACACACATGCACACACACATGCACGCACACACGCACAAGCGCAGCTGTACAGCGTTCAGGTCTTCCTGGCGCGTCCCGATGTCTCGTTGCTGCTGACCTCGCTGCCCAACTCTTCGCCTGTCTGGCCCGAGCCTTGTGACTTATGCCCCCACCCTCCTGACCTGCTCCTCCCTCATCCCCACGCTACATTCCCTCCAAGTCCAGCTCCTCCTCTGTACAAGTCGGGATAGCGGACGATTCATGAGCTACCTCCATCAATCCATAATTTCTTCACGCTGCCCGGGCGGGAGGAACGCGATGGGTCACGGAGTTCAGTGCCTGGTTATCAAGTGAGGAGAGTTCCCCGAGCCACAGGCAGGGCACCAGGCGGGGCACCAGCCGGGGCTGGAGGGCGGGCCCCCTGGGCTCCTTCCCATCCTTCCCACCTTCTTCCCGTCACACCTCGTCACCGGTGGACACCTGCCTCTACCGGTGACTGGCTCCTGCCTGGCCGTCCTGGGCCTTGAAGCTAAAATGAACCATTTGCTTGTCTGAGTGGTCAAGCACTTGCCCTCAATGCTCTGTACCTGTCCCAGCGAAATGTCCATGGCCAGCCTTCCTCGATGACCTATCGGCAGGGAAGGGGGTATCAGTCCAAAGAGCCTGTCCTAGGGGGCTCCAGCCGTATTTCATTATTGACCACACGCTGCTGCAAGTTAGACCGAAAGCCAGAACTGTCCCCACAACCTCGCTTAGTTTAGGGCAGTAGTTTGCATCTGGGAGTAACTTTCACACACACACACACACCAGGGGATGGTGGTCAATGTCTGTTTTAGTTTCCACAACCAGGGGGCTACTGGCATCTGTGGGGGGAGGCCAGGGTGCTGTGGACCTCCTACCAGGCATAGCAGAGCTCCCCCAAAACCAAGAATCACCAGGCCCTTCTGTCTCAGAACATTCAGCAGCCCCTACTGGGTGCCACATCCAGGCCTTCCAGTCTCAGAACATTCGGCAGCCCCTACTGTGCGCCACAGCCAGGCCCTTCTGTCTCAGAACATTCGGCGGCCCCTACTGTGCGCCACAGCCAGGCCCTTCTGTCTCAGAACATTTGGCGGCCCCTACTGTGCGCCACAGCCAGGCCCTACTGTCTCAGAACATTCGGTGGCCCCTACTGTGCGCCACAGCCAGGCCCTCCTGTCTCAGAACATTCAGCGGCCCCTACTGTGTGCCACAGCCAGGCCCTCCAGTCTCAGAACATTCGGCGGCCCCTACTGGGTGCCACAGCCAGGCCCTCCTGTCTCAGAACATTCAGCGGCCCCTACTGTGTGCCACAGCCAGGCCGTCCTGTCTCAGAACATTTGGCAGCCCCTACTGTGTGCCAGCAAGACAGTTGGTTCTGCTGGCAAAGGTACATGAGAAGCAAAGGCTGCAGTCCTCCTGTGAGGGTCTAGGTCCCCAGGAGAGACACCGTCTCCAGTCAGTTGCGCTCCTGACGAGCACACCCTATGGACGAGTGCAACGTGCCCAGCCGTTCCCGGGACGGGCAGCGGCCACTGGCCTTGGTCGGGAGCTGTCAAGATGGACGCTGTGTCCGTGCCCAGAAGCCATCCAAGAACAACCAGCCTGGCCTCCGCGGCGACCACACTGTGGCGCAGAAACTGGCGACACTCATCACTGCGGCTGCCGTCCTGCCAGGGGGACAGCGGGCCACACCTCCCGCACCTCAGGGGAGGGCGGTCTCCCCCTGACGGGGCACCTCACCTGCTTTCGCCCGGACGCCATCGGGGAGGATGGACTCCAGTCAGCACCTCTAGAACCTCCTTTTTCAGGGCTATTCCTACTCTGAACACATTCTTTTCATTTAAGTCAGTGTGACTGGTTTGTATTAAAATATTGGAAAGGCTCTTGGGTTTGGGGCTGATAGCAAATCCATAAAAAAGCAAAATGGCTTTTCCATTTCCGGGAAATCTAATTAAATGTTGTCAGAATAAATGTGCCCTGGTGCGGTATATAATGAACTAATATTGAAGAATAAATCCTGAGCGCCTGTGGTTCGGTTAAGCTCTTTGAACTCGCACGAGTGTGAGGAAAAGGCCTTGCCCGGCACGGGGATCTGGAAACGGGGAGCTGGGCATGACAGGCACCCCCGAGCCCCCTCTGGGCCCCCCACCCTGCAGAAGCCCAAAGGGAGGGGGCCCTCTGCAGCCTCAGGTAACAGAGCCCCCGGGCCAGGGGAAGACGGGGTGTCCAGGGGGCCGTCCGTCTCCTGGAGCCCCCCAGAATCTTCAGGTGAGAAGAAACACAAGCCTGGGGCTTTCCCGCCTGCCCACCCCTCCCGACACCGGACCCCATGCTCCACCGGACGTGGTAACAGGGACCCTCCACAGACAGCGACAGAGACTCTCGCAGTTTCCAGGGTCTGTCTTGACAAATACTTGCAAAGTTCTGGCTGGTGTCCGGGGTGTCTCTGAGGGGACACGTGGCGGTGCGGTGGCCAGCCCTCTACACGGACACCTTGCCTGCGTCCACGCAGGTTCTCGCTGGTTCCGGCTCCGAGGCCGGTTCTCTTCCAGCCCAGAGCCTGCACCCGATGCCCACGAGGAGGCTGATTCTTACAGAAAATAATGCCGCTGTGGTGGGATCTCACCACACGCAAGCAGCGGGCGTCCTGCCACACTTCCCGGCTGACTGCCCCTGACGCGCTCCCCCTTGAGGGGCCGTTCCGAGCGCCGTCACAGAGCCTGGGGGCGGGCAGCCGGCCGCCCTGCCCGCGAAGGCCCGGACCCCTCCTCCTGCCGGCCGAAACCCACGCGGGCGCCGCCCAGGGAATCCAAGCCACGTCTCTGTCTCCCACGGGAAGAGGAGAACCATCGCCTGTGCCCTTGTGCAGGTAGGATGAGCTTTAGGCCTCCGTGCAGACGCACACGCTCGCCCCGGACAGAAAGGCGCTTCCGTCCTGCTTCCCGGCGGCAGCCCGACACGTGAGCTCACGTGAGCCCCGTGCCCGACAGCAGCGGGGCCTGGCGCTGCGTCAAGAGCGCCCCGTCACCAGCACCTTGCCTCGTCCTTTCTCACCATGCCACGTGGCTCAGCTGTGTCCTGCGCCCGTGGGCCTGCCTGTGTGCACGTCCACTCAGGTGGCTGCACTGGGAGTCCAGGGAGCTGTCAACAGGCTTCACCCGGTTGAGTGACCCATTGGTGCAGTTAACAGCGCAGTAGAAGACACTCTATTCGAAGAGTCTGTATTTTTAGTTCTAGGGCCTTCACAACTAGCGGTGCTAAGCAATCATGACTGATTAAACTGAAAGTCGCATTTAAAGAGAGGACAGACCCTGGCACAGTGGATAAGGCACCAGCCTGCAAACCCAAAGGTCACTGGTTCGATTCCCAGCCAGGGCACAGAACCAGGTTGCAAGCCAGGTCTCCAGCCAGGTCCGTAGCTGGAGGCAGGTGACAGGCAACCATACATGGATGTCTCACTCCCTCTCTGCCTCTCTCTAAAAATAATAAATAAAAATCTTTTTAAAAAATAGAGATAGGACAGGCTGCTGGAGAATCAGTAGGCAGCTTGCAGCAGGCGTGGTTTTGCTGCTGGAGAGACAACAGGCTGTGCCATCCGAGTTCCTCCCGCAACGGCTGAGAAGCACCTGCCACACGACCCCACGTTCTCAAGGCGGTTGTCACGTGTCACGTGGACTCTGCCGGCGAGTCTGCCCTCCCTCGGACCCCCCTGCCCCTGAGCGGGGCGGGCCCTGTACACTGTGCCCCGGCACCTAAGCAAGGTGTCTGCACAGGGCCAGGGCCTGACAGGGGCTTGGTGACGCGATTAGACAAATAAGTGACTGTGAGGAGCCCTTCTAAATGAAAAGATTAAAGTTTATAAAATGGGCAAAAGATAGGACCAGAAATATATTCACCCACTAAACGCATAAAGAGAATCTATCAGGGAAATGGCAAACCAAAATAACAAGGAAGTGATTGTCATCCATCGGAGGATGTTATCTAGTGTAAATAATGATGTAAATATTCGGTCTTGACGTCAGGAAATAAATAAGCACCTCAAAGGGTCTGTAAATGGATTCAATTTGACACCATCTACCCAAATGTAAAAGGTGCAAGCTCTTTGATTGAGCAATCCCACGTTGAGGAATCCACGCAGGAGAAAACCTCAGGAGGCACAAAGTGAGGGGTTTCCATAAAGTATGACTTTGAACCGAAAAAAATGAGGAAACAGTTATCATGTCCCTTAATGCCCATGAACAGGGAAACGGTCAATAAACGGTAGTCCATTCGCATTGTGAGGCCCCGTAACCGTTTCAAACACAATGAGTGCATTTCTTTCTGTTTCCCTTTACTATTTTGCTGATTGTCACTTTTGTTTTTGATGCTTCTATATGTATATTCTTGGGCAAATTTTTTCATTATTGACACTGGTACCAGTGTCCCTCATCCTCACCCCGTGCTGAGGTCATCCCTGCCCGCCACTTGTTTTGGGGCACAGAAATGAGCACAGAGGACGCCTCATACGCAACAGCACAGTCCAGTTCCCAGATCCAGGTGTCCCTTCAGGCACGGCTGGGGACCCCGTCATCTCTGGTGTGTGGCACGGAGGCTGCCACCCTTGTTTTGGGAGGTGTGGTGCAGCCCATGCTTTCGGCCACCAGTGAACAGAAGAGCAGCCGTGTGGCCCAGGGAAAAGCAGATGGAGGGACTGGTCTCCCATGTCAGTTCTTCCCCAGGACGCAGGGCCTGGTGGGTGGGTCTCGTCAAACTCCTTCTGCATATGGGCCGCCAAGTCATGCGTTACATTGTGTTTCTTCAGCGCCCAAGCAGCACATTCCACAAAGTCCTGTTGTGTCTCTTCCGACTTACCTGCATTTTTTATCACAACCTCCAGGGACCCAGGGTGACAGCGGAGCAGGGCTGGCCGATGGCGCTGGTGTGGCTCCGACCCCGGCAAATTCGTACTCAGGCTGGAAGACCTCTGAATGTCGTGAGCGAGAAGAGCCCAGTTACAGAACATTCGACATTATTCCATTTTGGGGTTTTTTTTCCCTTTTCTTTTCCTGTAAGTTTGTTGGTTGGGTTTTGTGTCTGCTGCCTTTGGATTTTGCGCTTTTGCTGGGTGGTTTTCAGACATGCCTGCATGCGTGTGAGCCGGGCTGTGCAGGGCCCGGGGTTGACGCAGAGGATGGTGCGTGAGAGCAAGTAGGCACGTCTGAACTCAGGGTCATTCCCGGCTGCCCTGCGGTCCCACCCGGGGGTTGTCACGGGCTGCCCGCTGAGCCCCTCTGGGCAGTGTGGCCTGTGCCCTGGAGCTGTGACAGGCACAGCGGGCTCCGGACAGGGGCTCCCCGGATGCGAGGCTGGTTTCCTGTGTTTGTGGGGGGAAGCAGAGTAGGAAAAGCTCTCCATCTTTTGTTCTTCACTTTTCCAAACATGGGGGCGGTTTGAATCTGGAACAAAAATGTGTCCATGTATCCCCTGAGTCATGAGAACGCAGGAAAGGGGTGAGAGGGGTGGACCATGAGTGGCATGGGGCTGTGGTTGGTCGTTGGGACTATTTTACTTTCTGGATTGTTCAAGTACTTGCTTTTAAGATTCCGGAAGGACTCAGTCTCCCTAGACACCTCCTGCATGTCCATTCTGGCACCAGAGATCCTTCATTTATTCAGTAACTATTTACTGAGGTTGCATTGTGAGCAAAAGTCAGTGCTGAGTTTTGCTTTTGTCCGAGTCACTCTCTTCCTCATTAAAATGCAACTATCTCCCTCCTCCTCCCTGTGGCCTACGTGTAACACCTACTTTCAGCTGACACCTGGGAGAGTCTGGGAGCTATGGAAAAGGAGGGGGAAGAATTTTTGTTCGTTTTCTCATTCATTCATTCATTCATTCAACCATTTTTGAGAATTTCCAGTTTCTATAACAAGCTGACTTTTTTTTTTTCAGAGAGAGAGGGGAAAGGAGGGAGAAAGGGTGGGGTGGGGGGGGGGGGACATCAACTAATGAGAAACATGAGTCAGTTGCCCCTCCTATGCACCCTGACCGGGAACCGAACCCACAACCCAGGCATGCGCCCTGACTGGGAATCGAACCAGCAACCTTCGGCTTTGCGGGATGACACCCAACCAACTGAGTCATGCAGGGCAGAGCCACGAGCTGACTTTTAATCTAATGTAACGAACTCATGGTCATGGAAATTCATACATACAAGGAACTAGGCAGAAAGGGAACTCTTTTTTTTTTTTTTTTATAATCTCCCACTGCCCTCTGGGGAAATTGGGTCTCGCGGCTTTCATCCTCAGCGTGCTGGCCTTTCACTTGAGAAGTAAAATAGAACAGCACTTCGTAGTGGGTAGGAACCTGCCCGTGTGGGGAAGTGGGAAACTGAGGCTGGCCGCACGGGCTGGCCCTTGGCAGCAGGTGAGGCAGAGGACGTGCGGCTGGAAGGAGGGGTGGCTGGCGGCCAAGGGAAAGAACGTGGTAGCTGGGAGTGGAGACGGAAAGCAGGCTGAGCGCGAGACGTGCCTGGCAGGCAGGAGAGGGGACTTGGTGAGGAACCACGCAGGAAGGGGCGTGTCAGGTGAAGCCTGGGTTCCAGGCTGGCAGAACAAGCCGCGGTGGCCGTCCCGGAGCGGAGCAGCCCGGGGGCAGGGGGCTGGGTGGCAGGCGGGCAGCGGAGCTCCCAGGCCCACCTTCAGCAGGCCCGGCGGACCCACCCTCAACACAGCCCAGCACAGGCACCAAGAGCTCAGGGCAGCAGCACAGGCCGGAGGCCGGTGGGCGCATCGCTGGCCTGCCGGCGGGGGGCCAACAGCGCACGGATCTGAGCGACCCCTGCACGAGTGGTGGTCCGTGGTAATGCCCCTGGACGTAAGGCCCAGCTGCCCTCTAGTGGAGCCCCGGCCGCTCCAGCAGCCCGCACAGGAGGCACGTGGAGCGGGTGCTCCAGCGAAGGCGCACGGAACGCACGGAACACACGGAACGCGCGGCTCTGCCCGGACACCAGCCCTGGCGAGGGCGGCCTCCCTCCCCCCACAGGCTCCTCTCTCAACGGAATTCAACACGAAACGAAGCTCATGAAGAACCGTGTTTTTGAAATATCGGTCTACCATCCTTTCTCCATGACCCACACACCACCCAAAAGCTCTGAAAAACCAAAAACATTCTCTCCCGGAAGGTTTCGGGTGGTCAGACGTGACTAGATCTGAACTTGCTGCATGGTGAAACCCACGGGAGTGTCAGGAGGCTACGTGTGGTCTTCGGGTGTCAACCTCGGGCGTTCCTCGTTGCAGCCCTTGGCTGACCTGGAGGCGGGTCCAGACGCAGGGGACGGGGACGGGTCACACGACAGGACCGATGCTCCCTCTCGCCTCCTGCCCTCGCCAAGCACGAAGTCCGACCTCTCTCACCCACTCGTGTCTAAGTCTCCGGCGGCCCTGGGGCTTTAGCTGAAGGGGCAGGCAGATGGCCAAGGGCAGGAGGGATTCTCACATTTCAGTTCTAAATCACAGGGACGTTCAAGAAAAAGGAAAATTGCCCCTGAATAAACACAGGCGAACTCTGGTTACCCAGGAGGCAAGGGCAGTGCGGCCGGGAACCTTGACGGAAGGCCCTGCAGGCACTTCGACCCGACTCTGCAGCGGCAGAGCCAGCCACGCAGTGGGGCCGCTGTCCTGACAGTATGTGCACGTGTGCGCCCATGTGCCCGTGAGTACGCAAGCACGTGTGTGTCGTTTCCCTGAATCAGCAGACAGGCACAGACTGGAGACACGTGTGCTCTTCCTGCCCCGCCAGGCACGGCCGGGGTTCCCCTGCTTCAAAGTCCCTGTGAAACTGCCATGCGGGGCACCCCGCCTCCTGAGCCTGGCTCTCTTCTTCACTGAACCCTAAGAAACGAGCTGCAGGAAAGCTGGATGAAGATGCTGCCCAGTAATCTTCCCTTAAGAAGTCTAAGCAATGTGCCTTTTCCACGCACGTCATGCCAGGCAAAACCACGCCGTGTGTCCCCGCCGCTGACACGGGAACGCCAGCATCCCCTCATCCCTGTGCTCTTCCGACAGTTGCACGGCCCGGGGCCAGGGACGAGTCAGGGCAGAAATCCTGTCAAACATTTTCTTAAAGATGTTATTTATTATTTTTGGAGAGAAGGGGAGGAGGGAGGCAGACAGGGAGAGAAACATCCATGTATGGTTGCCTCTCACCTGCCTCCAGCTACAGACCTGGCTGGAGACCTGGCTTGCAGCCTGGTTCTGTGCCCTGGCTGAGAATTGAACCAGCGACCTTTGGGTTCATAGCCGGTGCCTTATCCACTGTGCCACCAGCCAGGGCCTCAAATATTTGTATCTTCTGTGCACTAAAAACAGATCACCTCGTAGTCTGAAATGCAATACCCTCTCCCCAAAAACAGGACTTTGAATTCGCTTAGGATGGAGACTTTTACTTGATGTTTATTTATTCATTCAACATCTACAGCTGACCCTTGAATGATGCAGTTAGCGGCACTGACCCCACACAGTCAAAAAAATCTAACTAACTTTTGGCTCCCCAAAAACTTGACTACTGGCAGCTTACTTTTGACCCCAACCCTTATACTGATAATATCAAGAGTCCATTCACTCATATTTTGTATGTTATATGTATCACATACTGTATTCCTACAACAAAGTAAGGTAGAGAAAAGAAAGTGTTACGTTATTAGGAAAATCACAAGGAAGAGGAAATACATGTACAGTGTTTACCCCAAAATTCTGCATGAAAATGGACCCACCCATTCCAAACTCATGTTGTTTCAAGGGCCAACTTGTATCTGTTGTGTGACCACTGGGCACCAGGCATTGTCCTAGATTCATAAACAAGACAAAGTCCCCCTAATTCAGGAGCGGGGTGAAGAAGCCAGGGGAAATTATCCCCACCCCGCTGATGACAGAAATGAGATTGAGAGACCGTACGTGTCAGCCACTTAGGTCGGAGGAACAGAATTGGCCCTCAGGCCCCCTGCCATGGTCTCCAACACCTGTGGCCCCGTTCCTGCCCCACTGACCGCAAACTTCCCAGGAACTGGAGGCCAAGGCTGACCTCAGCCACGAGGCCTGGGCGTCGGGAGGGGCGAGCAGCGGGACACCCCCGAGCCAAGTGGAGCACAGGTCCAAGCCCCAGGATGAGAGCCACGACACAAAGGCCCCAAAGAAGTCAAAGAGGAGGGTTGGGGAAATGGCTGTGATTCCCAAAGCCAAACACAGCAAAACCCAAACCCAGATTATTTTTAGGTCCTTTCCCACAGTCCACAGCAGGATAGAAGCTATTCATGGCTCGTGAATGTCTCGGGATTTTCCTGGCCCCGGGGCTGCCCGCAGGTGAACGCCGAAGGAGGAGGCCGAGGGCAGCACACCCCAAGTCACAGGGCGCCCTTCTCCGGCCAAGGGCCTCGGGTCCCCAGGTGAGGACGCCCAGTGGCCAACGAGCTGTCACCAGAGTGGCGTGATCCCACACGTCTGGGTTTCCTGAAGACAGACGAGGCGGGAAGGGGTCACTGAAGGCCACAGACAGGTTGCGCAAAGTCTGCGTTCATGCGTATTTCGCAGACAGGTATGGCCGGCGCGAGCGCTGGTACAGTTCTCTAAGCTGCTGGCTGCTGGGGCGTCGGGACTGGCCAAAAATGCAGGTAAACAGCAGACCAGCTGTAAACTCCTCTGCAGGAATGCCTTGGAACGGCACACCTGGCCTGTGGCTCCAAGCCACCACAAACAGCGTGCGGGCCTGCCGGCGCGGAGGCCGGGGTGCCCGTGGGAGACGGCAGGGGAGTGGTGGCTGGGGGCTGATCAGGCAGCGCGCTCTGCCTCTTATCTCCTGGCTCAGGTTCAGCCCAGGTGGAAAAGTGACGGGGAAATGGCTGCCTGACGGTGGCCCCTGGGCTTGGCCGTCTGTGCTGGGGCCTGGTAAACAGGGGCCCACCCCTCCGACAGAAGGCCCAAGAGGCGGGACTTGGAGCAAACGTCTGACAAGTCTGCCAAGAACTCGGGGGCCACACGAATAAGAGAAAAGAGGGGGTGGGGTGGAAAGGCCTCTTCCTCCTAGCGTGCTGGAAGCTGGCCCCCAGGCCCTTCTTGCGGGAGCACCTGGGGTCTGGCAGGAGGGCTCGCTGGGGAGGCGAGACAGCAGTGGTGCTGCTGTGTCTCTGCAACACTGCGGCCTCCAAGGCCTGGCGCGCAGGGCGCCGAGACACAGCAGCGTCCCACCCAGGCCACCCGCGGCTCTGACTGCAGCAGTTGAACATGGCGGCCCCTCCCGGCGGCTGGGGCTTGGCCTCAGTTTGTGAAAGTGCGGGGGAGGGGGGGGGACACCCCAAAGCGCAAGGAAAGGAGGCCCGCGTGACCCGCATGTCCATTTGTTGAGCTGAACCTTGCTTTGAGGTCAAGGTCCCACAACCTCAATGCCGCCGCCGCCCGGAGCTGAAGGGTTATTTGTGGCTGTTCCGTGCGCTGGTGAGCAGCGCTGGCTTCCACCAAGGCAGGAGCAGCCCCACCTACCCCGGAATGGTGGGAATCCAAAATGTCCAGACACGGCAAACTTTTCTGAGGGTCAAAACTGACCCCAGTTGCCCTGGCCGGTGTGGCTCAGTGGGCTGAGCGCCGGCCTGTGAACCAAAGGGTCACCAGTTCTATTCCCAGTCAGGGCACATGCCTGGGGGCGCACAGGAGGCAACTGACATTTCCCTCCCTTTCTCCCTCTATTTTCTTCTCTCTAAAAGTTCATTAAAAACAAAACAAAACAAAACAAAAAACATCCTTTGAAGAACTGCTGCCCTTGGGTAAGAAACTGGGTGGGGAACCCTGGCTGGTGGCACAGTGGATAAGGCACCGGCCAGTGAACCCAAAGGGTCGCTAGTTCGATTCCCAGCCAGGGCACAGAACCAGGTTGCAAGCCAGGTCTCCAGCCAGGTCCTCAGCTGGAGGCAGGTGAAAGGCAACCATACATGGATGGCTCTCTGCCTCTCTCCCTTCCCCACTCTCTAAAAATAATAAATAAATAAAATCTTAAAAAAAGAAAAGAAAAGAAACTGGGTTGGGGAGGAAGAGGAGCATGAGCCCTGCAACTGGGGACCAGACGAGGAGCAGGTCTCACCCCTGTGGGTGACACTGGGCAGGTCAGTGGCCACTTGGGGCCCCAGCACCTGGCAGGCCCCCCGCTGCCCTGCTGGGGTGTCAGGCAGGTGAAATGGGCAATGGCCCGGCCCTGGTGGGTGTTCAATTTCCAGTCGTCCTCCCTCTGCCTTTCTCAAGGCCTCTCAACGCAGAGACCCCTCCATGGTCCAACCTGCCTCCACTCCTTCCTCCCACAAATTCCCTAATTCGTCCTCCACACGCTGAGCAGAAATCAAAGACTTGGGAATTATGCCTCAGCTTTGCGCTCATGGATGAATCGGAGATTTTCAACCAGCACGCCGCAAGAATACACAAAGCAGGCAACACCGGACTTTTTAGTCAGGGACACTGCCCTCTTCTCCCTTAGATGCCAAATTAAAATAAGGACAGCCGCCAACACAACCACAGCCATCAGGGGTGAATGAATCAAAGCTGTACCTAGTTTTTGTCCGAGCGGCAAAAATAGATCTTTTTTGGTTTGGTCATTAGTTTACGTGTGCCTGAGATGAAGAAGGCTGACAATCGTGGGCTAGTTGCACCTGGACAAGCTCCGTAACCTCCTTTAGGCTCACTGATGCTAAAATCCAGTGTCACCGCATCACCGCGTCACCACCTTGGCCTCTGCACCCCTGGCTGAGGGTGTCCTCCAGCTCAGCCCCGGCCGGCACCCGGCCAGCCTACGTCCTGGCTCTTGAACATGCCTGGGCAGTAACACCCTGTGAAGAGGGTGACAGCCCCAGCATCTTATCCAGCAGGTCCAGTGTGGGGCTCAGGCAGCGGTCACTTTTGTCAGCTTCTCGGGTGATGACGTGTGTGGCGGGCGGGAGCCTTGCTGTCCTAGACTCGGACTCTGTAACCTCCTTGTGCACAGGCTCACCGTCCCCACCCACCTCGCGACCAACCTCCCCACCCCAACACTAACCCCTGCCCGGCTGGGTGGCTTCCCCAGCTGCCCGTGGCTGGTCCTGCTTAAAAGACTAACTTGCCTCAGGAAAAAGTGCCCTTTTCCCTGCAGCTGGACCCTGCTGACCCTTGGGCACTTTCGGTACATGCACGATACCTGGTGCTTAGAAAATGACATTTCTTTTCAACCACAGTAAGCATCACTGGTATTGTTACACCCTATGGGAGTTGAGAAGGGACATTCTGGATAAGCCTCTATAAAGAGCATCACTAAACAGTGTTAGGACTCTGTCCACTAGCCGTCAGAGGCCGTCGGGAGCGGTTCCACAAAAGACCAGGCGGTTAGGTGGTTCATCTCTGTCAACCCACCTTGTCTCTGACCATCCTTGAGCGCTACCGACATAGGAAACCCACCCCTAAAGGGTAATCTATCATGCTGGGTCACATTTGGCAACTTTACTACACGAGCTGAAGGCAATTTCTAAAATGCTTTTGAATCATGGTAAATACATCCATTATGATATCTTCATTTTGAAAAAGTTGTCATTATCAATCAAAACATTACTTGCTTTAAGTTTTCTACCTATTACCAGCTTGAAAGCCATTTGCTTACAGGGGTGGCGCTCAGGAAGGGGACACGTGGCAATGTCTAGAAACATGGTTTTCAAGGTTTTGTTCACTTATTTTTAGAGGGAGGGGAGGGAAGGAGAGAAACATCATTTGGTTGCCTCTCCCAGGCCCCCAGCTGGGGACCGAGCCTGCAACCCAGGCCTGTGCCCTGACTGGAAATCAAACCAGCCATCCTGTGGTTCACAGGTTGGCGCTCACTCCGCTGAGCCACCAGCCAGGGCTGGGAGCATTTTTGATTGTCACAACTGCAGGTGGTGATTGCCGCTGGCCAACGGTGCCACGGTTGAAAACACTGCATTAGGTGTGTCCACCGTTGTAGCATATTTTTTAACACATATTTTTTGATCTGTCTGTTCTCTCTCCAGAAGAAATTTTTTCTTCCTTATACCACTCAGCGCAGAGCTGTATGGATGAAGGCAACAGGAAAAATGCTATGTGACTAGCTAGCAACTTTTTTCCTGGTAACTGGAAATCCCCATTACTCAGGAGTCACTGGCCATTGGCAGACCATTGTCACTGGGATGTGGACTCTGCAGTTAGCCTGCCTCGGTATCAACGTCAGCTCTGTCATTTACTACCTACATGACTTTAAACAATTTCTGAACCTCCCTATGCCTAAATGTCCCTTTCTGTAACACAGGAGTCATCCTATTTCTCTCTTACTGTTTCCGTGAAAGTAAACTAAATCGCAAAGTGTTTAGTGCCTGGCATATAAGAAATGCACAGTAACTGCAGTTATCATCCTCATCCTCATCCTCATCATCGTTGTCACCATTGTCATCGTAAGCAAACATGGCTGCAAAGATGAAAGTGCCACCCACCTGCGGAGGGTGCAGAGCCGAGGAAACTCAGGGGACTTGCGCAGTGACCCTCAGCTTTGCTGGACACTAGAATGGAGCGTTTCCTACAGGCCCAAGGTCCAGGCCACACTGCAGACCGATTACATCAGGATTCCTGGGGATGGACCCAGCTCTCGGCATTTCCTCAGCACCCAGCTGTCCCAGTCTGCAGCTCAGATCTCAGGCCACTGCGTTCACCTTGTTAACAAAGGGTACCTCTCAGTGGGGTGGTAACAGGAGAGTTATTTCAAAAGAAATCAGAGGCTGTGAAAGAAGTAGAAAGTGGGGAATAAGTGCTCTTTGAGGCAACAAATACATTCGGATTAATAGAGACAAAGAGGTAACTATTCAACCTGGGAAGGAGTTACAAAGCCTTTATCAATTCATCTATAAGGTCCCATGGGATCAGACAAAGCCCTGGACTCCAGCTGGGTGTGGGGTGACGGTAGAGAAGGTTGGGGAGGTGAGACCACCCCCGACAGAGAGGCTGGAGCTATGTCACCCACCCAGGTGGCAAGAGTTTCAAAATGAAAAAGCGCTCACACAGGTAGTTCAACAGGGAGTTCTGAATACCCAAGGAAAAGGCACTTGGGGTTGATGTTTTAAAGGGTTAATTTCACAGAGGTAAGAGCCTTACTTCCTGGTCCCGGAGGGCACAGCACAGGACCACACAATCTGCAACCAGGGCCCAGCCCCGGCCCATCAGGTTGGGACCCCAGGGCGTGCTCCCCAGGTTAAAGCTCACACTGAGCTACGTTAAAGTCACGTGACCCTTAAAGAAACGGAAGGGACGCTTCCTGGTATTCCTCCCGGATCTGAAAATAGTATGTAATGCTGTATTCAAAAGACTTCCTGGCATACGCACCCAAACCACCTTCTCGGAGAATAACCCCCAAAAACCCTGTCAACAGAAACTTCTACCCTGCTGATCTGGGTGTCGGCCTCTGGGACCCCGGGGCTTTGCGCTTTCTCTACTTTTGCCTTCCGCTGTCACTGGAAATAAACGCAAGAGCCATCTTCACCTGGTGGTCCCTGCAGCAAGTGGTTCCAGACCCTGGAGAAGCTTTCAGTTGGTGCATGTGCCTCTCCAAAGGCCCATTAAGCAGATGGAAGTAGAACTGTGGGAGCAAAGCTGCCCCCACTCCCTGCAACCAGGCACTGAGCTGGAGATCCTGTTTCCTTTCTTGTGCACGCGTCCCGTTAAGGGCCTGCTTAGCTAGGCAAGACCACCCCCCCGGGGCGGGGAGAGAGGGGCTGGACTGGGAACAGCTGTGGTCCCAGGGCAGGAGCCCCACACAGCATGCTGGGAAATCCTCCCCAGATCGCAGCGAGAGGAGCACCTGTGCGGGGCAGGTCGGCTCTGATCCCCGAGACAGCCCTCTGGTTGCTGCAGGCCCACATGGCGTTGTCTGTTCCTAAGCCAGCTTCTGGCCTCAAAATTCAGACAATCATTCAACAGCTCCATTTCATCTCACTAAAGCATCCAGAGAACCAGGGGAGAGACATCCCTGAGTCAGTTCATTCCTGCCTCACCCAGCCCTTCTCTCCGTGACCCTCCAGGCAAGATCCCTTTTAGAGATGAAAAAGAATAGCCTTTGTCCAGGACCCGCGAAGGCTTGGCTTGAGGTGGAATCTGCCACAGTGCCCACGGTGCACGGGGAAGGCGCCCCGCTCCTGCGGGACCTGCGCCATAGGCAGAAGTGGTACCCCCCCCCGCCCCAGAGGAAATGGTTACCAAGATCCAGGCGACCGCTTACACTGAAAAATTCCTGCGGTTGCTAAAAAGGAGTCAGAAGAATGTCATTCTTGAACACTACCGAAAACGTGATTAAGGCGAGCCTTCGGAGAGCCACCATAGGGACAGGAAATGTCAGAATCAAATTTTCAGGCCCCATTATTCATCCCATAAATACATGTTGAAGATGGGTTGGCCTTAGGAAAGTTGAGAAGTACAGTGTTTAGCAATTATTCGAACGCTGAAGACTTGGCTCCCTGCGACCGTTTCTGTTGGTCTTGGAATGCTCGCTGGGTCCAAGGAGCTGACAAAGTTTTTTATTATTATTATGAATAACACCGGGCCTTAAGGAAGGTATGAGCCCTCTGAGTGAGTAAAGAGACTCTGGCTTCACTCCATATTTCCAAGCCTCGCTCTGCACTGACGGTCGCAGGTTTTCTACTTGCGTGGGGCTCCTGTGTCTTTTCTGGTCATAAAAATTCATTATTCAATCCAGCATGAATTCAAAGGCGAGATGTTGGGTCCTTTAAGAAGGCTTCCAAAAGTATGTGCACAGGGGAGAAGCGGTTGAACTCTCAGCAGGTAACAGTTGGAACTGGTCTCCTGTCCTGCCTGGCCACAGCACAGCCCGTGGCCACTGGGCAGCCACGGGGGTAGCCGTGGTCCTCACTGTTCAATACAGTCCAACACACTAACATGCGAGGCACCCTATTAAAAAATAAACACATGTGCAGGCCGTGGGCCCTGCCCTCGGGGGCCCACACTTTTCATCTTTCTGTCGGCAGCCCAGGCTGCCACACCTGCCCGTGGTCAGCAGCAGAAGAGTTTCTGTGCAGCGCCTACCCCGCACTCTGCGGTGATTTCGGAGCATGAGGCGCAACGTGCACTGGAGGAGGGCATGTGGCCCCACCAGACAGGGTGAAGCTGGCAGGGGTGGGTGGGGGGCAGCAGAGGGAAGTGCAGGCGGCCCCG
Source organism: Noctilio leporinus (assembly GCA_004026585.1). Taxonomy (NCBI): domain Eukaryota; kingdom Metazoa; phylum Chordata; class Mammalia; order Chiroptera; family Noctilionidae; genus Noctilio; species Noctilio leporinus. The sequence goes on along the minus strand of PVIW01002696.1, from coordinate 128,442 downwards.
GCCCCAGCCAGGTCTGCGAGGACGGACAAGCCTTGGGTGCAGGGAAGGCAGGAGGCAGGAGGCTAAGCACACAAAGACGTGCAGGCGGAAAGGAGGCCTGCCGCGTCACGTGGAATTCCCGAGGGAGCTCCCCCTCCCTTGTTCTCTTATTGGAGCCATCCGATGGGGACACAGAACTATTTGCAAGAATTCGGCCCCGTCTACATGCTCTCCCGATGGAAACAAAGAGACAAGGAAGCCTGTGAATGCGAGGACGGTAATAACTCGGTGGACTGGCGAGGCCTGCGTTGGGAAGAGTGATGACCACATGGTCAATAAAGGGCCGTGGGAGGGATACATGGTCCAGGGTGGGAAGATTCCTGAGACTGTGGCTCCCTTTCCTCTGCCTGGGGACTTCACCCGCCCTCGCAGAGAAGGGCACATGGGAGGCCAGGTGCAGGAGCCGCGACAGTGCAGAACGCTCCAGGCCACGTCCAGGTTTCCCCACGTCCTCTCTGGTTCACGATCCACCCCCCACGAGTTCCCATGATTCCACGTGAAGTCGTTCCGTTGGCTTCCACCAAAAACCCACTTAGGCGCAAGCATTTCTGGAACTGATGACTTTGATGGCACATCTAGACTGCACAAGGGAGCATGTGTCCTGCCGTCACTTGGGGGATCCGCAGTAAGTACCAGTCCCTCCTCTCCCCGCTCCAAGAAGCAAGAAAGTTCTTCACGTGTCAAGCTCCAAAGAGTTTCCTCTGTACCCTTCTACCCTCGTTCCACGCCCCAAGCACATCCCTATCCAGGACAGCTGCCCGTCTAACTTCGTTTTCCTCACCTCATCACTGTGTCCCCTGAGGGACAGTGGGACGGGGAATGAATGCTGGCAGCCTGTCCCAACTTTTACCAATTTCTTCCCCAAAGGAAAAGGGAGATGGCAAAGCGCATTGATTACTTGGCTCTCAGTCCCCTTCACCCCCCACACCTCCCTCACTCCACGACCCCAACTTCCCCCCCCTCTGCCTGCAGCCCCCGAGGAGGAGCCCTGCGGTGGCTCAGCCCTCCTTGACCTGCGGGGTCTCTCCCACGCCTGGCAGCAGAGGTCTCCAGAGAGCCCGGGGGGCCAGTCTGTGTGCAGCACGGCTGTTAGCACCAGGCTTCGGGGAGTCCCTGGACGCAGGGAGACTCCCAGGCGGAGCCCTGGGCCCCCTCTCCCCCACCCTCCGAGTCAGAGACCACCTGGAGGAGGGGCGGCTCCGTGGGCACCTGCCCTCCACAGCTGCTCCCGAGGGCCCATCCGCCCGGGGACGGGCGAGGTATTTATAGGAGCACGTTTGCTCAGGGAAAGTTCAGCTCTCTGGCTTCCTTCCCACTTCCTGACCTTCATTTCTGGAAAAGCAATGATTTTTCCTGCTGGTAGGAGTTTGCCACAAAATGCCTCTTCCCTCCCCTAACAAAACCACACATACACTGGGAAGTCCTCCATGTGTTCTTCCATCTCCCGCGCTGACAGGAGTTACCACCCATCTTGTTTGGGATTCAGCATACACCTGGCTTCTTTCTGAGACAGCCCGTAGTAAACACAGCATTCTCCCCAAAAGCTGCGTTCTGTCTGAGAATGGTTTCCACACCTCTGCTCTCAATTTAAACGGGATTTCCAAAATCATCAAGATGTTTAATCAGCCCAACGAATCCCTAATCTCCCTACACAATGTACCCCCCAGTTTGGAACTCAGTATCAGGGGGTACTCCTGGTTCAGCTCTGCAACCTAATTTCAAACGATGCTGGACAGGACCCCAAAATGAAACACAGATGTCAAACAGGGAGCTTGGAGATTTGCTAAACGTGGGCAAACGCAACCCTGCAGGCTGCCTGGGCGGCCCACCGAGATCCCGGGGTGCTCAGCCGCTTCCTGGGCCCTGCCTCCGGCTGCCACGGGGCTGTTCTCCAGTTTCCGCAAGAATCTACCTACACCCAAACATTTCTTTCAGCTTGGAACCTTTGGGGAGATTTGGGAGAAGTTTTATGGAGAAGGAGCCTATACCGTTGTTCCCCAACTTTCTGTATCCTCTCCCCTCCCCCCACTCCAGAAACAACAGGGAAAGCGGGGGAAGATTCTGAGGGCAGAGACACTGAGGCCTTGAGAGACAAGGGCATAGGGTCAGTTAGGGAGGGAAAGAGGAGTCCCTCCCATGGAAGTGGGCGGGGGGTGGGGGGTGGGTCCTGGTCCCAGTGGTTTTAACTTAGGCAAAGAAAGGGTTGGTGATTGAACTGGGATATATTAGGTTGACCCACATGCTGTTCAGCTGTTTCTCTCCTATGAAAATAATGATTAAAAAAAAAAACAAAACCTAAGTAACCAGGCAATTTGACAGCTGACCTCTCAATTTGAGGAGGATAGTAAGAAATAATTGTTTGATACATGATTCGTTTGTTTATTTTTGCCTAGTAGTTTTAACTACATACAAAGGTTAAAGTTACCACTAAAATATGACAAAACCCACTGCATTGATGTCTTCGCATCTTTAGCATTTTGTGCATATAGTCAAATATATACCTTATATTAAGTGTGTATGCATATTTTAATTGGGCAATCAAATGCACTATATGACAGAGCCAGATAATGTTTTCTTTCTAATTTGTACATATCTATCCCAGAGCATGTCTGAGTCCTGCGGGCAAGAGAGCGAAAAAGATGTCACAATTGTCCTTCAGCAGGACCAGGGAATAAAATGACACTGGGTCCTGGATTACATCTCTTCCCTTGCTCAAAAATGAAAAAGTGGGTGTGGGATGCTAAAGTCGGGTGTTGGAAACCTGGTAGATGAAACCTGTGATGAGTGGGGAGAGGGGAACCTGCTGCCCGTGGAAACAGTGCACATCCTCCCACATGGCCCCCGCACGGAGTGGGGTTCCGGGCTGGGGGGTGGAAAATGTACAACTACCCCAGGACGAGATTTAGGGCTGGCTGGAGAATTTCTGTTTTTCAGCTTGACTTGCTCCAAGAAATGACAAACTGAAGATTAACAAACACAATCATTTTTGGTCCTTGTTTACTTCTTTTTCAAAGAAAAAGAAAGAACAGACACTTCACAGTTGGGAATCGAAAATACCTCGTGGACCTGGATTTTACTGCAAGCTGTGCGTCTGAGCAAAGACGTTCATGCCGAATTCGCCCACCAAGATCAAAACTCCTACAAAGCTCTTCCAGCTGCAGCATTTATGGCCCCAGGTTTTGTTTCAGAAAGCGCGGAATGTATTCCAGCATTCCGCTCCGATTTCTCTCCTGCCTGCTGTAAGCATCAGGTCGTCTGCTCTCCGAATGTGGTAGAAACGTCCAGTTGGCTCCGTTTCCCCCACAACCATGGAAACACCTGCCTCCAAATTAATTTATACTCTATTTTACACCTATGGCTCTGCGCCACAGCCTAGTTTATTTTTTAAAGAATTTTGTTATAAAGCATATAAGAAAGTTTATAATGTCTGCTTCTTCTCTTTGCTGCTCCTCATGACATAATGTTGGCTTTTGCACATTTCATTTTATGTCCAGCTTTTTAAGATGTGAATAATATGTAAAGATATGTGATATGCTGGAATACATGTAAAGGGTTTTTTTCTGAGTCTTTCAAAGCCTATCCCAACACAGATATTGTACACAACACATGCTTTTCTTGAATCTGGGTCCCAATCCCTCTTTTTATTTGGCCAGACTATACCACGCAGTAAAGTATCTTTGGAGTTAGTTTAACAAAGAAAGAAATCTGAGTGTGCCCTCAGTTTCATCAACTTCAAATAAGAATGATTCCCTTCTGTAAAAATAGGTATTTCCCCTTAGGTTTTTATGGTAAGGTAGAGGGAAGAAGTGTTTAATACATTCCAGATGATCCGATGGAAGAAGGATTATGAAAATCAATTTAACTACTGTTTCCCTGACTTTGCTTTGTTCTATTTATTGATTACAGGGGCACAGAATTTTATAACCAAAACAATATTTAAGCTACTTTATTATACTGAAACTGGTATTAGGTTGATATATGTTAATGTTTTATTTTTATATATTTTATGAAAGGAGGCATTCCTTTCTTACAACAAAGAAATGCAGAACCGAATCCACTTTGGCAACAAAAATATCTAGTCTGACCAAGACAACAGGCAACAAAATTCAATGACACCCTATTGTCTTCAAATTTGGCATTATTAGTTCAAGGCTGGTAATTTTATGCTTACTTTCTCTTAAAAAAAGCAAAAATAAAGACAAATGTTTAAGTTGAAAACTACTCCCTTTTCGTCTGGAGCTTGGAGAGAAAAGTGCAGAGGGAAGGTAGAAATGGAAGCAGTTGCTTCCCATCACAAAACCACACTTACCGCGCAAGGCTAATTCTCGCCAGCCTGGCTGGCTTCCCACACTGGGGATGAGCATGAAAGCTGGGGGGGTCACGTGCTTCCTCCCATTCCTGAACAGCGGTCTGTGTACCATAAGGAAAGGAGAACATAGTTCTTCGGCCTCTGACAAGGTCATGGGGCATTATTAAAAGATAAGAAACTGGCTGCAACTGCTGCCATCGGTTGTGATTATTTCAAGTCTCCTGCCAACTAATGGATAGGACAAAGCACTAATAACCTTTACAATTAAATTCTAAGATTTAATGTAATTAAATTAAAGAAAAAATTCTAAGGCAGAGGAAAGAACAACACGTGCATGGGCATAGCCTTGTACCATGATAAGATCATTGCCAACCTCTTCCCAGGACCAAACTGGAATCACATCTAAATTATGGAGAAAGCATCCTGAATAACCAACTGCACACTCACTGGCGAGAAGCCTTATAACTATGGATAGGTGGAAGAAACCACTTCACCATGACATGATTGGTACTGAGAGTGGAGGCATGAGAGGGCTGACTGGGCTCCCATGAGAAGCAACCGAAGTGCCAGGAGGAGGGAGATTTCAGTGGCCAGGGGGTTCTCCCTGGGGCAGGTGCGGTCTAAACCCCAAGATGGGCTCCCCAGCCCACAGCACCACAGCTGGAAAGGAACCCAGATAATATACAGCTGTGAAAAGCAGCAAGGTTTCTGTCCACTGGGGAGAGATGGCTGGAGACACAGAGAGCCTCATAAAGGACCAAAGAACACAATTTTGTTTGCAGCCACTTATCCTGGGCTCTGGCAAATGGAAGGCAGAGCAGACAGAGATACTTGAGTGTGGGGCTGGTGGCTTCAGGGAGAGAACTGAAGGAGCAGCCAGCAGGATTCCTGTGCTGAGTCATCCCCCATACTGTAGGGGCCATCTCACTTAGGCAGGGCACTCCCCTCTAAGTGGCATCAGCCTAAGGGGAAGCAATATCCCTGCCCACAGGAATTACTCTGCCCCACCTTATGGTGCTGCAGCCTGGCTACTGATTACAGCTTGATTAGATTAACAACTGATCAGTTTAAAGACTAATTAGTTCAACAACTAAGGAATAAAATACAAAACAGCAACCAAAATGGGAAGACAAAAAAAACAGACCCCAAATGAAAGAATAAGAGAACTCTCCAGAAGAACTAAATGAAACGGAGGCAGATTAAGAAACATTTTGGACAACACGAAGCATAAGAAATTCATATCATGGGAACAAAAATGAGCAAGAGATCAAGAACCTATCTGAAGAAACAATGACCAAGAACTTCTCTAATATGGTGAAGGAAAAGATCACACAAGCCCAGGAAGCTCAGAAAATCCCAAACAAGTTGGGCCAAAGAGGCCTCATCAAGACACATCATAATTAAAATGGCAAGGCTAAAAGCCACAAGAGAAAGGCAGGTAGTTACCTATGAGGGAGCACCAATTAGACTGTCATCTGATTACACACAGAAACATTTCAGGCCAGAAGGGAGTAGTGTGAAATATTCAAGGTGATGAAAAGCAAGGAGCTATAGCCAAAGCTACTTTACACAGCAAGGGTATCATTTAAAATTGAAGGAGAGCCCTGGCTAATGGCACAGTGGATGAGGCGCTGGTCTAGGAACCCAAAGGACGCTGGTTCGATTCCCAGACAGGGCACATAACCAGGATGCAAGCCAGGTCTCCAGCCAGGTCCATAGCTGGAGGCAGGTGAAAGGCAACCATACATTGATGTCTCTCTCCCTCTCTGCCTTTCTCCCTTCCCCTCTCTCTAAAAATTAATACATAAAATATTTTTAAAAGTAAAATTAAATTAAATTAAATTAAATAAGAAATAAGGAGCTTTCCAGGCAAGAAAAGTTAAGAGTTTGTTAACAGCAAACCAGTACTGCAACAAATGTTAAAGGGCTTGCTTTAGGAGAAGAAGAAGGAAAAGAAGAAAAAACAAAAACCCAGGAAAACAGTCTAATGATGAAATGGCACAATATACAGATCTATCAATAATCACCTTAAAAATAAACAGTTAAAATGCTCTAACCAAAAGACATAGGGTAACTGAAAGGGTAAGAAAACAAGACCCATGTATATGTGCTGCCTCCAAGAGACCCATCTCAGATCAAAAGATACACACGGACTAAAAGTAAAGTGATGGAAGATATTTCATGCAAATGAAAAAAAAAGCTGGGGTAAAAGTACTTATATCTGACAAAATAGACTTTAAAATCAAGGCTATAATAAAAACAAAGAAGGACACTATATAATGATAAAGGGAACAATCCAACAAGAAGACACAACCCTAATAAACATTTGTGCACCCAACACAGGAGCATCTAAATATGTAAAGAGAGATCAACAGAAATACAGTCATAGTCAGGGGTTTTAACACCCCATTGACTTCAAAGGGCAGATCTTGCAGGTAGAAAATCAACAAGGAGACAGTGGCCTTAAATGAGACATTAGATCAAAGGGATTTAATTGACATCTTCTGAGCATTTCACCCCAAAGCAGAGTATACGTTATTTTCAAGTGCACATGAAACATTTCCTAGAACAGACCACATGTTAGGACATAAAATAATTCTCAATAACTTTAAGAAATCATATCAAGTACCTTCTCTGTACACATGCTATTAAGCTGGAAGTCAATCACAAGAAGAACACTGAAAATTTAGCAAAGACATGAAAACTAAATAACATGTTATTAAACAATGAGTGGGTCAAACAGTGAGATCAAGGAAGAAATCAAAAGACACTTTGAAACAAATGAAAATGAAGACAGAACAACTCAAATTGTGGGACACTGGAAAAGCAATCCTAAGAGGAAAGTTCATAGCTTTCTCCAAGAAGGAAGGAAGGAAGGAAGGAAGGAAGGAAGGAAGGAAGGAAGGAAGGGCTCAAATAAACAATCTAACTTCACACTAAAAAGAACGTAAAAGAGAACAACAAACAAGCCCAAAGTGAATAGAAGGAAGGAAATAATAAAGATCAGAGCAGAAGTAAATGAAATAGAGTCTAAAAAATGAAATACAGCCAAGATAGAGGCATAAATAGATACTCTGTGTCTTCCTTGCTAGAAGAAATTTTCATCTACCTCAAACTAAATAAAACGACGCAGAAATTTAGAAAATCGAACTATGTGGAAGTGCAACAAATGAAGACGTAAAGAAACAGTCAGCCAGATGGGCAGGAGGGGCAGAGCCAGAGATGAGAGCGGCTGCTCCAGAGCTGAGGCCCTGGCAAAAACGCAGCTACACATTTAAACCTGGGACATGGTCCGAGGGCCAGACCTCAGCCGATGGTTCCAGCATCAGGAAAAATAGAGCCAGCAGCTGCAGTGGCAGCTCGGGACTGAGGCCATGGTAAAAAGCAGTCACACATTTAAACCTGGGAAGCGATCCTGGGGTCAGATCACACAGCCCATGGTTTCAGCGCCAAGAAAAATGGAGCCATAGTGCTTCTGACTTTGAAAACCAGTGGGGGTCGGGGTGGAGGAAGAAACTGCCATTCTCAATGGCCGAGTGGCATTGGTCCCTCTCAGACCTTTCCCCCACATACAGCACCACAACTGGGTGAAACAGGTTACGCCGCACTGACAAATTTCTAAGGCTCCACCCCTTACAACTTAACAAGTGTGGCAGCTCTACCTAAGACACAGAGGCAAACACAGAAAGCTGTCAAGCTGAGGAGATGGAGAAGTGTGGTCCAAAGAGGGAGCAGATCAAAGTGCCGGTGGGAGAACTGAGCGATGAAGAGATAGCCAACCTGACAGATGCAGAGTTCAAAATGCTGGTGATTAAGATGCTCACAGACTTGACAGATATGTTTAAATACAGCAAACACAGAAAGGAAGATGCAAAGGCTAGACTATGTGAAACGAAGAAAAATCCACATGAAACCAAGGGTGAAGGGAAGGAAATCAGGGTTTAAATCAGTGATTTGGAACATAATGCAGAAATAAACAATCAATCAGTACAGAAAGAGGAAACAAGAATAGAAAAAAATGAGAGGTATAGGAGCCTCTAGGACAACTTTAAATGTGCCAATATTGGAAGAAGTGGGGTGCCAGAAAGAGAAAGAGCAAGAAATTAAAAACTTAGGTGAAAATATAATGAAGGAAAACTTCCCTAATTTGGCAAAAATAAATAAATAAATAAACATACAAGTCCCGGAAGCATGGAGAGTCTGAAACAAGCTAGACCCAAGGAAGACCACACCAAGACACATCATAAGTAAAATGCCAAAGTTTAAAGATTAAGAAAGAACCTTAAAAGCAGCAAAAGGAAAAAAAGAGAGAGTTACCTACAAAGGGGTTCCTATAAGACTATCAGCTGATTTCTCAAAAGAAACTTTGCAGGCAAGAAATATTCAAAGTGATGAATAGGAAAGACCTACAACCAAGATTACTCTATGTACCAAAGCTATCATTCAGAATGGAAGAGCAGATAACATAACTGCTAAAATCCTCAAGAAAATATTAGCAAACCAAATACAGCAATGCATCAAAAAGATCATAACACCGTGAGCAATTGAGATTTATTCCCGGGAATGCAAGGTTGGTATAACATTCCCGAATCAACAAATGTGATCACCACATTAAAAAAAAAAAAAAGATAAAAACTACATGACCATATCAATATGTGCAGAGAGAAGAAAAAACTACCCTTTGCAGCTGTATGGATGGGCCTGGAGAACATTATGGTGAGTGAAACACGCCACTCAGAGAAAGACAAATACCATACGATTTCACTCATATGTGGAACCTAATGAGCCAAGTGAACTAGCAAGCAAAACAGAGACAGACTCACAGATGGAGAGCAGATGACAGCTAGCGGGGTGAAGGACATTAGGGGGTGGAGAGACTGAGCAAAAAGGACAAAGACCCATGGACATGGACAACAGTGTGGGGGTGGGAGGGAGACACGAGGGGACTAAACAGTAATGGGAAAAATACAACTAATAAAAGTCATTGCCTAGTGGGTGTGCCATTGCTTTCTGACCACAGTAGTAATCACCTATTGAGTTACTTTTTGGCTCATGCTGTATATTTGACAACTAGTTATTCCCTGTCTAAAGAGTCTCCCTTCCACACAGGTGGTGTCCGTGCTCAACCTAAGGCTTCAACATCAAGGGCTTTGGGATACAGAGACGTGACATCTTACTGAGGATGGGAGGTGGGTCCAATGGGAACAAACACTTCTGCAAAGTTTTTTACTCCTCATAAGGAACTCATTATTTGGGACACTGTCATGTTCATGGTTCCTTTTGGCATTGGAGAAAAATGACTTTTACTTTGGTGTTCCATTTCTGGGCAACAACGTGGTCCACTGGCCTTTCAATCAGCATTTTCCAGGTGTTTGCAGAAATTGCCCGGTGCCATATCTGAGACTCCATCAACCTGGCTAACACTCTGTGACCCCCCCTGGAGACCCCCAGAGACTCTGCCCCACCCAACTGAAGGGCCCACCCAGCTGCTCTTCCTTATAAAGGGCTGGTCCTGGCTCATCCTGCACAACTTCCTGAATCCTCTCAAACAAGCACCAGCTGCCTCAACACTCCCCAAGCCCTGAACTAGCACCAGCCAGCTGAGCTTCACAGCACGGCTGCACCTGGGAGCCTCCCAGCCCGGCACAGGCAGCGGCCTCGCAGGTTGCTCTACGGCTCAGGCAGGGGGGCCCCAGGAAACACAGGTGGGGGATGACCTTGGCCTGCACCACTGAGAAGTCCCAGGCCAATGTACCCAGTGGACATCTACAGACCACATCGGACCACCACCTGCCTCTTCACAGCTGACCCTCCATGAAGGGTGAGGGTTGGTGGGCAGAGGTCACAGGCAGTTATTGCAGCTGACTGGCCTGGGCAAGTCCCTCCCATTGATACGCCAACAGCAATCACGGCTCAACTAAAAGAGAAGGGTGTACTCAGTCCACACGAAGGGTGCACCTTGAAGGGAATTTGTGCCCCGGGACCCTACAGGACACTTATACATCAGGCCACGCTACCAAGACATGGAGTCAAAGCAGCAATACCTAATACAGCGAAACAAACGCAGGGAGGCTGCCAAATAAGGAGCCAATGAAACATGGCTCAAATGAAAGAACAGATAAAAATTCCAGAAAAAGAGCTAACAAAATGGAGATAAGCAAACTAGTGAGTGCAGAGTTCAAAACACTGATTATAAGGATGCTCAGAAAACTTAGTGAGGACCTCAGCAGCATAAAAAAGATCCAATCAGAAAGGAAGGCTACTCTAATTGAAATAAAAGAGCCAGTTACAGGGAAACAACAGTAGAATGGACGAAGCCAAAAATCAAATAAATGATATAAAACATAAGGAAACAAACAAACAAAAAAAACCCAAACAACCTGTTAGAACAAGAAGAAAAATGAATTTAAAAAAATATGAGGATAGTATAAGCAGCCTCTGGGACAACTTCAAGAAGTCCAACATTCACATCATAGGAATGCCAGAAAGTGGAGAGAAAAAGCCAGAAATTAGAAATCTATTTGAAAATATAATTAAAGAAAACTGTTCTAATTTGGTAAAGGAAATAGACATGCAAGTCCAGGAAGCACAGAGAGTCCCAAACAAGAAGGATGCAAAGAGGCCCACTCTAAGACACATCATAATGAAAATGCCAAAGGTTAAAGATAAAGAGAGAATCTTAAAAGCAGCAAGGGAAAAGAAGCTAGTTATCTACAGGAGAGTTCCCATAAGACTGTTCAAAAGAAACTTTGCAGGCTGGAAGGGACTGGCAAGAAACATTCAAAAACATGAAAAGCAGGGACCTACAGCCAAGATTGCTCTACCCAGCAAAGCTATCATTTAGAATCAAAGGGCAGATAAAGAGCTTCCCAGATAATTAGAAAATAAAGGAATTCATCATCACCAAACCTTATTAAAAAAGGAACTTACTGAAGAAAAAAATCAAAACTATGAATATAATGGCAAAAAACAGAAATCAACAATTGGATCTAGAAAACAGACTAAGCAAACAAGAAGAACAGAGACAGAATCGTGGATACCGAGAGCATTTTGATGGTTGCCAGATGAGAGGGGGTGTGGGGGAATGGGTGAAGAGGTGAAGAGATTAAGAAGAACAAATAGGGCCCTGGCTGGTGGCTCAGTGGATAAGGCACTGGCCTGTGAACCCAAAGGTCACTGGTTCCATTCCCCAGCCAGGGCACATAACCAGGTTGCAAGCCAGGTCTCCAGTCAGATCTGTAGCTGGAGGCAGGTGAAAAGCAACCATACATAGACATCTCTCTCCCTCTCTGCCTCTCTTCCTTCCCCTCTCGAAAAATAATTTTTAAAAATCTTTTTTAAAAAACATAGTACAAATAGGTAGTTACAGGATAGCCATGGGGATGTAAAGTACAGTATAGGAAATGGAGAAGCCAAAAAATTCATAGGCATGACACAAGGACATGAACAACGGTGGGGGAATTGCCTGAGGGAGTTGGGGGTGCTGGGTGGAGGGGAAATCTGGACAACTAAATAGCATAGCATATTCAATCAAGTATAATTAAAAAAACATTTTAGAGGATGATTAAGACTGTGTACAGGAAGATACTATTGACCAGCTTATACCTTTGAATTATTGCCTACAACAGAGCAGTAAAAACAGTGCGAGGAAGCAAGTTCTCTTCCTTCCTTCCCTGCCTCACCTTCCCACCTTGGTGGCCCATGAGGACTGTCCCCCTTCCCTGGGCCTTCTTCCTCTCACCAAGGGATTCTCCCAACCAGTGTGCAGACCCAGGGCTGAGTCCACAGGCTTTTGTAAGTCCTTCCAAGGTTCAGGGTCTCAATTCCTACAGCCATGCTGGTAGGTCCCAGACCTACATTCCAGTCTTAACATCCATAAGATGTCCTGGCTTACATTTTTCAGAAAATAATGCCACAACTGTGTCCAAGTCTCATCTTTCCCTGACAGGTAGCTCCTCTGACAAACTCCTGTTCTAGTATTTATCCCTGTAACCTTTCACCTACTCCAACTCATCATTCCCTTTCTATTTTGTTTTTCTTCAAATAACACTACCAATGACTAGGCCACCTGTTTCATTTGTTTATATTTTGAATTATCTGCTTCTCCCTTTCTTGAACACGAAGTCAGTGTTTTTGTTCACTGTGTCCCAGCATGGAGAACACGGTAAATATTCAATAAATATTTCTCGAATAAATGAAAAGATAAATGGGACAATGAATAAATGAAGTCATACTTTTTCCTAACTTCTAGACCAGAAAAAACCGATGAGTTGACTCTCATCTCCCATCTGCCCCAAACAGCAATCTAATCAGTTAGTAACAAGTCCCGTGACTTGTCCTGTTGCCACTTCTGCACCAAGCCCAAAACCGAACTGCCTTGCACGAGGATTTAAAACAGAAAGTCTCCCTGCTCTCTCCATTCCAGTCATTTTCCCCAGATGGATTCCTGTAAAACTCCAGCTTTCATCATGCTACAGACATATCTGTCGTCCTTGGCAGAATGGACTCAGCCTCTTGGGTGCGGGCTCCAAGGCCCTCGATTGCTGGACCCCCCTTCACTGACACAGGCACCCACAGAGGCCGCTCGGGCTCCCCCTCTTCCCCCCGCACACCTCCCCGCAACCTGTGATGCCGCGCGAGGGCCGCCTCTGCCTCTGCCTCCACTTAGGTGCCTTCCCCTGCCACGTCCTGCCTTCTCTCCAGCTCTCCAAGTCCGATGTAATTTCTGGCACCTGGTTCCCAGCCACGATCCGTGAAGCTCCTCGGAACCATCACCAACAACCACAACTCCTGCTTTGCCTCCGGGGACGCCCACCGTCTCACCCCACCCTCCAGCACCCTCCACGATGGTCACGCGCTGCGGGGTCACGCGCGCGCCCATCCGATCAGGGCTGTGTCCAGACCCAAAGATACTCTAAAACCTCTTACATTTCCACTGAGGTTTTCCAAGCAGCCAACGTCTTAAAGATGTTCTTCGTTCTCTCTGAAGTCTTCCTACCCCCGCCAGTGACCAGTCCTCTCTCCCTCCCACCCGCCTTCTCTGTCCTTGAAGCTCCGGCCCATACTGACCACTCTTTCCTTTCTCTCGGCTTCCTCTTGCCTCTCCGTCTATCCTTCCTGGAGAGTGCCCTGCCTGTCCCTTGGGTATCAATTCAGATTTGGGGGTCCCTTCCAACAGGACCCCCCGGAACCAAGCCCCAGTCCCTGACGACGGTGGCCGCAGAGAGGGCGCTCGCTCCTTCCAAGGTCCACTGTCTGTCCGGCCAGAGCTCCCCCTGGTTAAACCCCGTAGGGTTCTCTGGGCAAGGGCCTATCCTTGTTTCCGCAGGGACATTTCTCCCAGATCCCAGGCCTGTCCTACCGCTGCCCCTCTCCCGTCGGGTGGCAGGAGTGACCTTCAAGAAATGTGATCACCCCTTGACTAAGCCAGACAGTGGGCCCTCAGCCCGGAGCTCCAGCTATGCGCCGCCGCCGGCTCTGCAGCCATTCCTGGCGCTGCCTTTGCCCCACGCCGGGTCTGAGAGCCCACAGGTGACAACTGCCCGGGCCGGCCCCTCCCTCCAGGCGCTCTGTCCTCTCAAGGAGGAAGGCAGTCCTCACAGCTCCAAGACACCCCCGCATCTGTGCACAAAATAGGCCACAGTGTGACCGCAGAGTGGCCTCCCAGCCACCGTGCTGCGCAGCCAACCCTGGGGACAAAGGTGGATGGAAACAGCCACAGCAGCGGAACGGACAAGAAGGGCGGACAGGGCGAGGCACGTGCAAGGACAGCGGCCCACGCAAGACCATACCCACGGGTCCAGGCGGTGGCCCAGGTGCTCCCCAGGGCACCTGCGACAGCTCGGAAGAGCTGGGCTGACGGTAGAGCCAGGAGCACGGAGATCTGGTACTGGTACCACTGGGGAGGCGAAGGCAGCGCGGAGAACTGGGTGAGCGCCTCTCGCTCAGGGGCTTTTGCAGAACGGATCAGGCGTAAACACGGAACGGATTGGGCGTAAACACGGCGCTGGCAGCAGTAGGAGTGTCACCAATAGTTCTGTCTCTGCTCTTCTCCCAACCCCACCAAGGACAGGCTGCATTTCCCAAAAGTATTTTCATTCAACACATAGTCATCAAGCATGGGAAACCCAGTGGTGCCTCCGACGGAAATCACTGTCCCTTCCTGGAGGCCTGGGCACGGGGCAGGTGCACACTGGATAGATCCACGGGGACAGATGATCCCCAGGGGCCCCTGAGCCCCGAGCCCCAGGGAGCGCTCGCCAGGGGCTACTGTCACAGGGAGTCGTTGATGTTAACTTCAGGAATAAGGATGACCATTCGACAGAAATAAAACTGGGTGTCCTCAGGGGAAAGAGGGCCGAGAGGCCCAGCTTGAGGAAGAATTGCGAAAATGGCTATCCTCATCCATAAGAGGGAAGTCTGGAAAACTCCCGGGGGATCATATCCATGTTTCTCTCAGCAGACTATGCGGAGCCCATCAAGAAGAATCAAAGCCGGAAAAGGGCCTGGTGAAATAGTTTACTGCCAAGGCTGGTCAGAGCTGCAAGCACGTCGTTCAAGGTACACAACCGAATTACCATAGTTGATAAGAAGCTAATAATCCACCTGTAAGTGGAATAAAATGGAGCCTTACATTTTAAAATATATAACAAATTATTGTTTTTTTAAAGATTTTATTTATTATCTCCAGAGAGAGGGGAAGGGAGAGAGGCAGAGAGGGAGAGAGATGTCTATGTATGGTTGCCTTTCACCTGCTGCCAGCTATGGACCTGGCTGGAGACCTGGCTTGCAACCTGGGTATGTGCCCTGGCTGGGAATCGAACCAGTGACCTTTGGGTTCGCAGGATGGTGCCTTATCCACTGTGCCACCAGGTATAACAAATTATTAACATCAAGTATTTCTTAAGAGCTTAAAATCTGCTTGGCACAGAAGGACCAGTGAAATATGCACCTGTGTTTTCTTGGGCCTCATATTCCCAGGGAAACATTTTCTCAGTCAACAAACATGACCGAACACCTGCTCACCACCTGACATGTCCTCTTCTACTCTCTGTACGCTGCCGCTGACAGACAGAAAAGGTCACACGATGTGGAGGTAGCGACTACCTCCACACGTGAAGAGAGGTAAGGAAATACGAAGAGGGTAACCAGTACTCTGAGAAGGTGAACAATGAAAGAATAGTACACCCACCTTGGGAAGCAGGAGGCGATCAGACAAGTTGCCCCCCAAAATGGATCTTAAAGCCTGAAAAATACAGGAGCTGGTCGAGGCGATGTGAGTAGAAGCCCGGAGTAGATGTGAAACCTCAGTCATGGCAGAGAAGCAGGAGGGTGTGGCAGGTCCTGGGAGCCTGCACAGCAGCTGCGATGGTTGTTCCAAGGGGTGAATCCACCGTTAGACGGCATTCTCGACAGGGGCCGAGAAAGGACTGCCTCATGCACCCCCATATTTCCAGTAGCTCCCCTCGCGCACAGCAGGTGTTCAGTAAGTATTCATTTCATGAACGAGGTCTCCGAAGCATAGGTAGACCCCAATTAAGAAGGGGTTTATATGTTATGTGAAGGCTTGATTCTCTGTGGGGTACCCGAAAGAATTTCATGGTGAGGGAGTGGCAGGACTGGGTGTGGATTTGAGACCACCTCCCCTAGGAGCTCCTGCAGGAGAGGAAGAAGGAAGACGGGGGAGCAGGGACTCCAGGACATGATGAGGCCTGAACCGGAGCCCAGGCCGGGGCCACAGAGGAGGCGCCAACTGGACGAACCCCTGGGGAACGGGACTGGATCATGCCATAGGACGTGGGTGCAGCAGGAGGGGAAGGCAAAGGGGGAAACCTACAATGGCCCCCAGATGCCTGCGTCCCCCAAGAAGGGGAGCATACGACAGGCACATCCACCTCGGAGGAGGCGCTGCTCGGGTCTCGCCTATGAAACACACGCATGTGCGTATGTACAGAACCCCCGGGCTGGATGGAGAGTCGGCAGGGCCCCCCGTCCGCACATTCGTCCAGAACGGCCGGTGCACCCCTGCTCTGCGCCGGGCACCCCGGGCAGTCACTGTGGGAAGAGCACACGCGGTCCCTCCTCCCGTGTCCCTCCTCCCGTGTCCCTCCTCCCGTGTCCCTCCTCCCGTGTCCCTCCTCCCGTGTCCCTCCTCCGCGCACGGGCGAGCACACGCTTCCCACCTCACCGCGTGGGGCAGGAAGCAGGCTGTCCACTACGCTGAAAGAAGACAGGCGACAGCTACGTGCGGCCTCACCTACTGGGTGAAGGAGGTGCTCACGCTTCACCCTCCGGCCACGGAGGGGCTTTAAGGACTGGCTAAGAGAGCGCGTCTTACCTGTTCTCGCCACACCCTAGGAAACCAAAGGGAATTGCGCGGGGTGACAAGGGCGTTCGCCAACCTCGGCGTGGCATCATTTCACGTTTTATCCGTGTCTCAAATCATCATGCACTGGGGTACACACCTTGAACATAGGCGATGGTGTATGTCAATTATAGCTCGATGAAGCTGGAAGGAGACTTTTGTCTCATTCTGAGAGTCCTCATCAATCTCTCAACATTCTTCAAGGGGTCCTTGACTGTCGCCTTAAGAGACACAGTGGAGACGAAGTAAGACAGGGCTCCCCCGGGCCGTACCGCTTTGTGAGAACCCGAGCTGTGACACACGCAGGAGACCACGGCGAGCAGGAGGAAGCGGAGGAGAGAGTCCCAGGTGTAAGGTGCAAGGAGGGTGGACAGGAAGGTCACCCCCGGGACCTTGGCGGTGGGTGAGCCAGGCATCACTGTTTACGGGCTCCTACGTCTAGGGAACTCCTACGCGGAGTAACAGGAACGAGCCGCAGTGGAAACAGCCTGTCAGGAACCTGGGGAGCTGTGTTGGCCCCAGAGCCAGGCCCCAGGGAACATCTCTGACGCCTGACACATGGAGGCCCCACGCCCCGCACCAGGGGGGCTCACCTGGGACATTCCGAGCTGGTCCCGTGGGGACCCAGGGCTTGAACTCAAGCCCTGAGGAAACTCTGTGCCCTCCAGCAAGCAAATTCTTCTGAGGGAAACTCGAACACCCACGCAGGGACCCCCAGGGGCGTCAGCGAGGCAGCTCGGAAGTCGTGCCTGTCCTTCACCTCATGGTTAAGGGCTGTCTAGTCTGGCCCCCCTTTTGTCCTGGAGCCCCGAACCCAAGGAAATTTCCACAAGGACAAAGGAAGAAAGAGCATGGTGAGCTGGAGTCGTGGAGAAAGTTTCCATACAGAAACAACACGCGTGATCCCGGCCACCACGCATTGAACGTCCGCTGTTATGGGTGCGATGCCAGGCATATTTCTCTATCATTTCATTCCGTTTTCGCAACTCTATGCCAGAGCTATTGTTTTCAGAGCTACCGACAGCAGCAGGAAGATTCCAACTGCAGCGTAAAGCCACTCTCGGCCGAGCGCCAGTATTTGAGTTCCAGGTCACTCGCAGCGACGGGTCGAGAAAGAGGCAGGGTCGGGGGGCACAAGGCGGGTCCGAACGAGGTGGAAACACGGGTGAGGCGGAGCCTAGGGCTGCCTGGCAGTTTCTGAGAAGAGCCACGACACCTGGGGGAGGCAGGTGTGGACTCGGGGCCCGGCCGGGCAGGAAGAGTGGGAACACGGTCAGCCCAGAGAATAGCACAAAGAGAGGTTGGTGCGTGTCCTGGGGCTGGGTTCCAGCATGACAGGCACACTTGGCTGGACACACCGGAAAGTGCTGGAAAGAAGAAAGCCTGGATGGAGATGAAAGGAAAGAGACAGACACACCCACCTGCTGGAGAACAGAAATGGACCCACAGCCCCAGCAGCTGATCCCCTGCATTTGCAAAGGGGCTGAGCTCTCATACAAAGGAGTGACAGATTGTCAGCAACTGTTTGCGAAAGAAGGCAGTTGGGATCACAAGACCGCAAGACCCAGGACATATCTGGATCAGCACCACATGTCACCGGGGCTCGGCTGTGTGAGCCTGAGATGTCCTTGTTTTCCACGCATTCTTGTGGGCTAGCACTGACATTTCCCAAGGGTTTCCTGTCTCCCGTTTTCCGGTGCAGGGGGATTAGTCACAGAGCCACGGCCGGGCAGCACCGACTCGTCCAAGGGCTGGCCCGGGGCAGAACCGTGAGGAGGCCAAAGCCCTGGCGTGTCCCCCACGCCTTCTCGGCGCTGCCCTTTCCTGCTTCCCTCTCCCTCAAGTGCCCACCCTGTCCCCTAATGGGTCTTGCTCCCAGCGGGCTCGCAACGTGTGTCAGCCTTTCTCTCACTGCCGCCCTGACTCAACCACCTCCCCCCCGGAGGGTCTGGGGCAGGCCCCCCTAAGTCACTGCTGGGAACAGACCCTCCAGGTCATTGTGATGCCTGCATTGGCGTGTTGGTTGGTAACTCAAATATTCATGGATAGCACGTTCCATTTTCACAAAGAACTGCTGACCAGAAGCAGGTAGAGCCCCTGGCATGCATCCGGCTGGAGGATGTCTGAAATTCAGGGGACCAGCTCTGGGGCTCCCTCACTCAACATCATTGGCTCATCAACGGGGCTCCAGGCAAGCCTGCGACAGGTGACCGCTCCCCTGCACACGAGGCAGGGGTCTTCCAGGCCTCCCTCTCATGGAATCAGTACATACTTCAGCCTTGCTGGTCAGCATAAACCCACATGCTCATCAGAGCATCTATGAGCCATCCACACAGAAACACAATTTTACAGAAAACAGAACTAAGTGTAAGTTGAAAGCTGTCGCCATTTTTCTCCAAGTCACAGTTAAAACCAAACGTAAACTACCACGTTTTTGTTATTCACAGGTCTAATTAGTCTACCCACACCTTTCTTTTTATTCTATCAGTTTTATTTGGGGTTATAGCGTCTTTCTTTTACACATAAAACACAGGCCTTCCTGACATGGGCCAATAGTCAAAAAGAATAAGATGGTAAATACGTATTTTAGGTCACATTTGACCTCAACTCTTTCCACTGTCTTTCAACTGCCTTTTTCGTCGCTGTTTTACGGAAACTTGAGAAGCAATGTGGAATTCCATCCAACCCCTGACCCTAAGACAGAGCTCACTGGCATCCTCCAGGCCCAAATTTCAATCAACTCCATGAAAGGGCAGTTTTCCAGGATTCTGCGAGGTTAGATTTAATCTCCCACAACTATTTCCAATTGGCTAGTTTTCCCTCTTTAAACATATCCCATTAGTTGGGGGAAGAGGTCATAATTCCGAAGGACATATTTCAGTCCAACCTGAAAATATTTCCCAAAACCTCTAACGATTAGGTACATGACATGTATCGCATTCTCCTCTGAAGCAGAATGTACTCTTTCAAAAGCCACTATTTTATAAAACCTCATGAATCGCTCAGTTGTTGCCCCCTATGAACCTGGGCAGTAAATACAAAGCTGCTGGTTGTTATTTTTAAATAATTCTGCAGTAGAGTTGGTAGGAGGAACTTTTGTGTTCCTCCTTTTTGCAGATCCCAGGGAGTGGGGACATGTACGAGTCTTAGAAAATGCTAGAATTCTCCAACAGTCTTCACTGGAGATGGAAAACCCTATAGAGCCTTCACTACCAGTATTACCAAGAAAATTTTAACATTCCTTTGAATTGAATTAAGTTCATTCAGTCACTCCTTCAACAACTTTCTGTATGCTGCAGTGTTGTAAAAGAATCATTATCTCATTCACCAAATAAAACTGACCTTGTTCTCATCTTCAGTTGGTTGCGAAAGAGTTTGAAAATGTGATCAAGCTAATACTGAGACTATGCTACACGTTCGCCAGTTTTAAAACATTCCATTTTAAATCAGCTTTGTCCTCTTGAAAGTAAAATGAAGTTCTATAGTATGATTGTGCTTAGATGTTGAAAATCTATTCAACCATGACCCAAAACTTCTTGTCCTGCAGCTATTTGCTCCAGGGTAAAACCACCCATCTATGCTTGGAGATGTTATAAAAATGAATCGGCACAAGGAGTCTAACATATTTGACAAAAACTATAAAGTATATTATAAAATCATTCTTCCCAATTCTCAGGGCATAGGTCAAACTTCACCTCGTTGTTGAAACCTTACGAACATTTCACTAAATGCCTACAAGCCAGAAATAGCCTTTACTTTCGGGGCTCTAAAGCACCTACCGCATGCTGCTTTGCCTCGCGGTGCAGATGTGCAGGTGTGCAGTGTGCAGATGTGCAGGTGTGCAGTGTGCAGATGTGCAGGTGTGCAGTGTGCAGGTGTGCAGTGTGCAGCGTGCAGGTGCGCAGTGTACAGTGTGCAGGTGAGTGGTGCGCAGTTACAGATGTGCAATGTGCAGGTATGCAGTGTGCAGGTGTGCAATGTGCAGGTATGCAGTATGCAGGTATGCAGATGTGTAGGCATGCAGGTGTGCAGTGTACAGTTGTGCAGCGTGCAGGTGTGCAGCGTGCAGGTGTGCAGTGTGCAGTGGTGCGGTGTGCAGGTGTGTGGTGTGCAGCGTGCAGGTGTGCACTCACTCACCTTTTGCTGAGGACCCAATATTCTGGAAGTGGTACAGGGCAGTGATGTGAGGAAGGCTCCACCTGGATTTCCAGAGTTGGCTCCCATTTCTGTGTGACCTTGGCCTTGGTTTTCTTATCTATAGAAGAAAAAAGATAAAATCTCACCACATGGAATTCTTGTGATGCTAAAACACTATTATAAACTGTCACAGCCAGAAGGAGCCTAAGGGCATATGATAACTGAGGGGAGTCTGATATCCTGGACAGATTCTAGAACAGAAAAAAAGAAATTAGGTAAAAACTAAGAAAACTCAAAGTATGGACTTTGGTTAAAAATAATATATAATATAGATTCATTGATCATGACAACTACACAATAATAATGTATAATAATAATTGGAGAAATTGAGGCTAGGGTATATGAAACTTTCTGTACTATCTTTGCAACTTTTCTATAAATATAAATCAACTCTAAAATAAAGTTTAAACAGTAGAAATCAGAATTAGAATAAAAACTTAATGTTATTATAGGTAGAGCATGTAGAACAATATATAGACTTAATATTGTTAAAATATCCATATACAGATTCAAAGCAATCCCTATCAAAACCCAAAGTCATTTTTTACAGAAACAGAAAAGCAACTTTACAATTCATATGGAACCACAAAAGAACAAACAGCCAAATCAATCTTGAGAAATACCAACAAAATATCACACTTTCTGATTTCAAAATATACAATAAAATACAATAGTTGCACTAGCATCTAGACATATAAACCAATGGAACAGAATAGAGAGCCTAGAAACAAATCCATATGTGTGTATGTATGTAAGTGTGTGTATGTGTATATATAGATATGCATACACACATATATGCATTAGTTGATGTGTATATATATATATCTCAATTGATATTTGACAAGGACACCAAGAATACACAAACTGAAAAGAAAAGTCTCTTCAACTAATGGCGCTGGGAAAACTGGACCTCCACACGCAAAAGAATGAAACTGGACCCCTATCTTATACCATACTCAAAAAATCAACTCAAAATGGATTAGAGACTTTAAAAGACCCAAACAGTAAAAGTCGTGGAAGAAAACATAGGGGAAGAATCTTCATGAAATTGTCTTGGCAACGAAATGATACCATAAGCACAGACAACAAGACACAAATGTGAGACTACACAAACTAAAATGCTCCTACACAGTAAACAATTAGCAGAGCGAAAACAGTCGACAGGATAGGAAAATATAAACCATCTATCTGATAAGGGATTCATACCAAAAGCCTATCAGTAACATCTACAACTGAAAAATGAAAAAGAAAAGCTACCACGAGGTCTGTCCCGAAAGTATCAGCCACACAAACTGTTTTAATGATGGTGACATTGGCCGGATACTTTTGGAACAGACCTCGTAAGGGGCCACCAGCAAGCACTTGTTCAAAGGCAAGTAGCAACTGTTTGTATCAGTGGTTAACAGTGGTGGGAAACCAATACAAGCTTTTAAGTAAAATTGTAAATTTCTTGTGCTTTATGCTTTTCGTGTCATTTTTGTCCTTGGTGGATTTCTTTTTTGTAGCAAAAAGCTGTAGCTATAAACCAACCATTATTTAATTTTTCTGTGTTATTGTTGCAGCATTACAGAGGAGAGGATCTGGTAGGCCGAAGACTGCGTACGTTATACTGTCTCTCAGTCATCACCGTACGGGGTGTGGCTGAACAGACACACCTGAAATGGCAACAGCACCCGTTTCACAAGCTAGGCACGTGTTCTGTAGGCTTTCCATCTGAAGCGTTGGGGCTTTTCTGTTTTATTGTATCATTTTGCTTATATAACATCTCTTTTCAATAGAAAAGAGGTTCGTTGTTGCCAAGGGCTGGGGAGAGGGGAGGATAGGCCGCAACCGCTATAGGGTGTCCTTGGGGGTAATAGAAATGTTGGGGAATTGGTAGTGGTGAGGGCTGCACCCTGTGAATATATTAAAACCCACCAACTTATTCACATTAAAATGGTGGCTTTCACATTACAGAAATGTCGCCTCCGTTAAAAATGGCAAAAACCACAGAAGGTGCTTAGAACAGGGTCTAGCCTTAAGCAAGCACTCAAGAATCTTGGGTATAATTAATATTACTACTCCCAGCATGGTTATTTTCTCTTCTTGCTGTGATGATTACATTTCTTTTTCTTTATTGTTTTGAACTTCATATTTTTTATTTTATTGTTGCTCAATTACAGTTGGCCCAATTTCCCCCCATTGCTTTCCCCTGCCCTGCCCACCCCAACTCCCACAGTCCGTCCCCAACCTGTTGTCCATGTCTATGGGTCCCTTATACCTGTTCCTTGACTAAACTTTCCCTTCTTCCACCTGTTATCCCCCCTTCCCTCTGGTCACTGTCAGTCTGTTCCTTGCTTCCAGGTCACTGGTTCTATTTTGCTTGTTTGTTTGTTTTTGTTCACTAGGTTCCACTTACAGGTGAGGTCATGTGGCATCTGTCCTTCACTGCCTGACCTATTCACTGAGCATAATACTCTCCAGTTCCATCCATGTGGTTGTGAAGGTTGGAGTTCCTCCTTTCATTCTACTGTGTAGTATTCCATTATGTAAATAAACGTACCACTGTTGGTTTGTTGGTTTTTTTTTTTTTTAAAGATTTTATTTCATTATTTTTAGAAAGAGGAGAAAGGAGAGAGGCAGTGAAGGAGAGAGACATCAATGTACGGTTGCGTTTCACCTGCCTCCAGCCACAGACCTGACTGGAGACCTGGTTTGCAACCTGGTAATGTGCCCTGGCTGGGGAATCGAACCTGCGACCTTTGGGTTCACAGGCTGGCACCTTTATCACTGTTTTTTGATCCACTCATTTACTGATGGGCACTTAGGCTGTTTCCAGCACTTGGCTATTGTAAATAGCACTGCTAAGAACATTGGGGTGCAGAGGTTCCTTTGAACTGGTGTTTCAGGATTCTTAGGGTATAATCCCAGCATGACTCAACACCAGGAAGTAACAAATAATCCAATTAAAAATGGGCAAAGTTGCCCTGGCTGGTGGCTCAGTGGATAGGCACCGGCCTGCGAACCCGAAGATCGCTGGTTTGATTCCCAGCCAAGGCGCATAACCAGGTTGCGAAGCCAGGTCTCCAGCCAGGTCAAGTAGCTGGAGGCAGGTGAAAGGCAACCATACATTGATGTTTCTTTCCCTCTCTTCCCATGCCCCCTCCCTTCTCCCTAAAAATAATGAATAATTTTTTTAATAAAATAATTTACAAAATAAAATTTTAAAATAATGGGCAAAGGACCCGAACAGACACTTCTCCAACGAGGACATACAGAGGGCCTGTAGACATATGAAAGGATGCTCAACATCACTAGCCATCAGAGAGATGCAGATGAAAACCACAATGAAATACCACCTCCCACCTGTCAGAATGGTCACTATTTAAACAAATCAACAAACAACAAGTGTTGGCAAGGATGTGGGGAAAAGGGAACCCTGGTGCCCTGCTGGTGGGAACGCAGGCGGGTGCAGCCACTGTGGAAAACAGTACCGAGTTTCCTCAGAAACTAAAAATGGACCGACCTTTTGCTTATTTTCTCTATTGTAAACAAGTGTGTGATTCCACTCTCTGACGGTTGAGTACTTGACATCTCTGGCACCCAGCCCTGGGTCTCCCCCTCCTGCCCACACAGGAACAAGCCCTAAGAAAGCCTGGGTGTTCCCTGTTTGGTGCTAGCGGGGATCAAACCACCTGCGGCCGGTGCACCCACACACACCTCCCCCAGAACGCCCACAACGCCACGGTCAAGCGCCGGCTCAGCTCCCACCTGTTCTCTCCACGCGCGTCCGGCCTGCTCTCCCCCAGTCAAGTGTGCAAACAAGAAACACTCACACGGGCCTTGCACGTGCTGTGGGACAGCATCAGCCCCACATTCACACCGAGCTTTGGGTTGGGGGCAGGGCCCATCCAATGACCAACGCCCACCTCGTCATCCAGCGGCCCCGGGCCCGCTCGCGCAGAGCCAGGGGGGTGTGCGGGCCGCAGTCCCCACCACTCCCAGTCGCCTTCCTCCCAGATTTCTACAGCCCTTCCCTCCGCCCGCCCGGCCGCAGCTGGGGAGGTTTCCGCCCCGAGTAAAAGACCTGGTCGCCCTCGTCCCAGATGTGGCCACCCAGCACCTGCTGCCCCCAGCCTGCGGCGCGCACCTTCCTGGAGGAGTCCCAGCGCCCTGCCCTTCGGGCCCTTCTGGCGCCTCCCGCGGCTGCAGGCTCAAAGCTTGCCCGCTGTATGTGCAGCGCCCGAGCGCGACCACGGGACACAGTCCCCACGACCGCAGGGGGCCCTCGTGTGATCGCGTCCCTCTTCCAGGGATGCCCAGGCGCTGCGCGCGCGTCCTTGACCAGAGGAGCCACTGCGCCTGCGCAGCGTGGTTCTCAGGTCAGAATTAGAATTTTCATTCCTATTTCATAGTAACAACTACAGATCTAGGCGCGTTTTATGTTCTTTGGTGACCGTACGTGATGTACAGAATCAAGTCTAACTGTCTCAATATGTCATTCTAGGACCTGCCCAACTGAGTCATTCACTACCTGCCCCAAGACCTGAATTATTCACGCATTTGCTGGAATGTTTCTCTCTCCATCCTGGTGATCAACTGATTCTCATCTTTTGAGGTCTATTCCATGTTTTATAACCACTTCTTCATCGCCTTCTGAAAAATGACTGGTTTCTCCGTTTTCCCATAGCTTTTTTTTTTTGTTTATAAAAATTATAATCTTCTGAATAACACTGTTGTATGATTCATTTATCTTTATTATTTGAACTGGATTTGTTGGCTTCAAATGATCCTTTCTTGGAAGCATAATGACCACAGTTAGCTAAACTAACAAATCCATGTAGACTATTTTTCTACCTCCAATGCCTATAGAAATCCTGTTAACTTTGTTACCATGTGCACCCCATTGTCATTCGCTTGTTTGCAGGTTGCTTTGGGGGTAGTCCAGTGTGCTCAGGTCTTCATTACACAATCTTTAAAAGATGAGATCACATCTATTTTTTCTTTTGTTCCCTTGTGGGTTACGAAAGTGGCAGCTGTACATAAGCATTTGACTAGACACGCATGTAGGACCATGGGCAACCTTCACTTTTTATTCAGCTACTTTCACTCTTGCTGTGTATTCCCTTCAATTTTATCTGAGGATGGCTGAACCCCAACACTTGGGGCTCTCTCGTCTGCTTGAATTTATCTTTTATCCTTGGACACCTAAAAAACCCTTAAAAATGCTGATTCACTTTATAAAGGGCTAGGATTTGTCTCCTCAGAGGTGGCCAAAAAAATGTATTTTTTTTTCTTTTTAAAATTAATACCTTGGGCCCTGGCTGGTAGCACAGTGGACAAGGCACTGGCCTGCAAACCCAAAGGTCACTGGTTCGATTCCCAGCCCGGGCACATAACCAGGTTGCAAGCCAGGTCTCCAGTCAGGTCCATAGCTGGAGGCAGGTGAAAGGCAACCATACATGGATGTCTCTCTCCCTCTCTGCCTCCCTCCTTTCCCCTCTCTCTGAAAATAATAAATAAAATCTTTAAAAATAATAAAAATAAAATTAATACCTTGGTTACAAAGATTCAAATAATACCTAAACATAGAAAATCAGATTTCTCCTTAATTCCCCAATATTGCCATTTATTTTATAATGGATAAGACATCCCAGTTCTGTATATACTATTTTCATGTATTAAATATGTACGTTTCCTAAGTTGTATACCCATAAATCATATTATATCAACCCCTCCAATGAACAAACAATAAGAACATTTCTATATTTATACTTCTATTTTTATTTTGTACAAACTTATTTGGAAAAGCTGTATAAACTAACTTGGAAAAGAGCAGTTTCGATAAGGAGTAGAACATGGAATGCCGTTTGAAAAAATAAGCAAGCCTCCAAATGCCACGTCTGTCTCATAGACAAGCTTTTATTCCTCAAAGGAGCAAGAAAGCCAAGTTTTACGGCCTCAGAGACTCAAAAACACAGAACTTAATCCTCAAAATGACACTTAATCCTGACCCACTTCATTCTCACATTTCCAGTGCCATGGGGTCTGTGTGTTTTGTAAGCCAGAGTCAGGCTCTAATACCAGATTCGTAACAAGTTACAAGAAAACGTCCCTCAGCCCTGAGGATAACGGTGAGCCCCGCGCGTTAGACGGGCGGCGGACACAGCGGGCCGTGGCGCTTGCCCCGCAGCGGCTGACGCGGGGCGCCACGCGCGGAACAGATGGTGGCCCCGCAGCGCCCTGCGTCCTGGAAAACGCTGGGGCGGCGCCCGCCACGCAGGACGCGACAATCACCCGGGAGCTGCAGAAGCCTCATTAACGCCACTTTCAAACCCACGGCCCAAGCAAACACGCGCGATCCCACGGGACCCTCCCGGACGGTGCTCCATGGTACAGGGCGAAAACGCAGCCCAAAGCCTGAGTCCCCGCGGAGGAAACTGCCGGTCACCCCCGGGGGTCCGCAGCACACACGCCACCAGAGGGTCCTTGTTCCAAAAGCTCCCTTGCGGTGGACATCACACCCAAAGGAGGAACACATGGCACCAAGCAGCCGCGGACGCAAACCTCCGCGGGGCAGGCATCTGTCCAAAGTCCCCGGACCACCTGCTCCCGCCGCAGTCCCTCAGCGTCGCCCGCGGGCCATAATTAACATCGGGAGAAACACAAGAGTGCCCAAGCCAAAGGCCCGGGGCACAGTCACTCCGTCAGCATCTAAGCTCTGCCCGGGGACATGTGCACTAAACCCTCAGCAGCTGCACCCACCCGGAGCCAGAGGGGCTCGGGGGGAAGCCGGGCCAACAAAGGAGACGTGGGCCGAGTGTCTGCGCCCAGCTCAACAGGGAGCCAGGAGGATATCCTCCGAATCCGGGCCGCGGCGTCAGCACCCCCGGGCCGCATACTTTCCAGCCTGAGCCGCTCCTTGGAAATAGCAGGTTTCAGGCCGCCCGGAGACCGGCGCGGAAGGCCACCGCCACGGACGGAGAGCCCGCCCACGTGCGTCCTTAGACGGGATGGGCTGCACCCCTCGAACCGGCAGCTGTGAGCCCCGCAGGCGCACGTGGATAGCAGCAGCAGGTCCTCATACCGAGGGCAAAAATAGATGCTCCAGCCTGGCATGGAGGCCCAGGCGGGGCTCTGTTGAGTTCTGATTCTCCTCCCGGCTGCAGAGGATGGTTGGTGACGTGCTGTGGCTATTGGGCATGTGACTGTGCTTCCCATCTCTTCCCAGGACACGCTCCGGTCCCCTGGAGGGCTTGGAACCTGTGCCCGGCTTCCTGCACGGCTCGCACCCGTCTCAGCCCCTGGGCCTCCGTGCGCCCCTGCCACGGCCGCCCTGCAGCCAGGACCTCTGTCCTCCGGGCCCTGAGTGTGTTGCCCCTCTCGGCACCTTCCCACACGGGTCCCCCCAGACTGGGCCAGGCGATCGGGATGAAAACAGCTCGAGGACACTCGGAACAAGCTTCCCCTGTGAGATGCACACAGGGGCCTCTGTTGCAGGTCTGCCTTGTCCCCCTGCGGCAGAGATGCGACGGGCAGATAGGAGATCCAGACTGCAGATCGGAGGGCAGACTGACTTCTGCCCTTCGACTGGGCCAAAGAACACTTATCTCCTTCTTCCCAGCTTCTTCTCAGGTTGCACTAGACCTGGGGGAGGTAACTATGTAAGTAAGACCCCAGGCCTCTTCCCCAGGTTATCCCTTTCAGAAAGGCCAGCCCTTCTCGGTGGCCTTGTCCCCGGCTGGCGCAAGGCCCTGCTCCTCAAGGGCCAGTAGCGAGAAAAGGCGGCTCACTGTGTCTGGAGTCGCCCCCATATACTGATCTTTTTGTTGGGACGCAAAAGTGCGTGGGTCGGGGCTGTGCACAATGTGTCTGTGTCTCCCTTTCCCGCAGCCCCGGGCTGTCCGTCACCCCTGGGGCCGCTGAAGAAGTCCTTTCTGGGGCAGGCGAGACGTAGGGAACTTCAACAATCGTCGCTGGTGTTTAATATTTATTGAACACCCACGACCGGACCAGGCGCTCCGCTGAGGTCTAGCTCGCAACTTGGTCGAGCTTTCTGGGGAAAAACACTCCCGCTGAAAGCTGTTCGGCTGTGGTAGGAGCAGCGCGCGTACACATTCCTCAAATGCCTGTCATTGCTTCCCATAGCCCGACGCGGTTTTCTGCTCCATGCGTTAGCAACAGTCGCCGGCATTGTACCCTCGGCGAGCACGTTCCTCGGGGACCCCTGCCAACAGTCAACGAAGCCCACCAGGAGCTGGAGCTGAGATGAAGGTGCCAGGCAAAAACGTAGTGTTAGGTGTTTTTTTGTGTTTTGTTTTCAGAAGGTGTCATCTCATTAGAAATAAGACTCGTTTTCAGCCGACCCGGTGTCGGTCCTTGTTTTGGCTATCTGCCTCAGAAGGCCAGACCTGAGGTGGCCTTTGCAGGAAAAGGGGGCACCGAGTACGGTAACCCCACCATTCTGGCGGAGCCTGGCAAGAGGCCAGGCTTCGCTGGACCCAGGAGCACACGGAGAAGCCTTGTCCGAGCCCAGCGGGCAGGCTGGGGACCTTGAACCTGTTCCTGTCTGCCCTCTTTCCTCGCAGAGCCAGGTCCTGCGTGTCAGCAGGAATCCTGGGAAGCGGAAACCGTTTCCAGAGTACCTATATTTCTTGGCAAGGTTCTGCCTGCCCTGTTGGACTGGTGTTGGTGATCCTCGGAATTGTTGATTTTAGCTATAGAAAAAAAATGCGGTGGGTACGCACCAAAGCATTAATAATCATTATCTCTGGGTGGTAAAGACACACATGATTTCAATTTTCTCCATTACCGTAGTTTCCAAGTGTTCTGTAGTAACCCATATTACTTTTGTACTCGGGGAAAAAAATAAAAAAAATAAAAAGGTTTGGTGTTTTGCTGAAAGTTGCTGAAAGTTACCCTCGTCTGCGTTTCTGCTTCAGTTACATTCTCTTCATTTTCTACATCCCCGCTGGTGAGACAGAGCTTTCTCCCCACACAGCAGGCTAAAACCTAAAAAACAAATGCTAAGAGTAAACGTATTTTTTAAGGAGTCCATTTTTGAATCACAGAAAAGAGCCGGGTTTTGAAACTATATCCTGTAGAACGTAGAAAAAGGAAGACAAGTGACTTAGTCATGATGCGAGGAACCCAGTTTTTCATGGTGCCATGAATTGGAAAATATAAATCAAAGTTATAAAGACAGGAAGGCAGGCCACGAAGAATTAGGCCCGGGCCGCAAAACCAAATGAGCTTGGCTTAGAGATCACCCCACCCGCTCCCCCTCCCGCGCCAGTGCTGTTCCCACATTGGTGGGGAACTGCCTCCTCGTCATTCTGTGGTTTGCACTCCACCTGGGAAAGGTGGGTTCTTCTGAAATGGATATTTCGTGGTGGGCATGGACTCTGCCGCTCGCTTTCCTCCGCTCCATCTTCCAGTACCAATGCCCACTGTCGGGCACGTGAAATTCTTCACTAGGACAGTTACAGGCCACTATCATCAGTTTTCTCATGACCAATCTTGTCTGGCTTTAGCTCAAGTAGAGGTTTTTTTTTTTTTTTTTCAAAGAAACACACGCACAATACCACTTCACACCTATTAAGGTAGCTGTAATCAAAAGGCCAGCACCACTCTGGCTGGTGGCTCAGTGGATTAAGTGCTGGCCTGCGAACCAAGAGGTCACTGGTTGGATTCCCAGTTGGGGCAGAACCAGTTGTACACGTCTACACCGATGTTCCTCTCTTTCTCCCTCCCTTCCCATCTCTAAAAACAAATAAAACCTTTTTTAAAAAAGTGGGTAATACCAAGTTTTGACAAGAATGGAGAGAAATGGAAACACCCATAGATTGCTGGTGGAATATAGAATAATATAAACTGTTCCCAAAATACTGTTTGAAGAACAATTTGGTAGCATCTCAAAAAGTTAAACATAAAGTTACCATGTGGCCCAGTAATTCTACCCCCTGGGTATAAATACTCAAGATAAATGAAAACATCTGTTACACAGAAACCTGTATGAGTGTGTTCCAAGTTTGGTTATTATCCACAATAACTGAAAAGTGGAAAGAACCCAGGGACCCATCAGCTGCTGAATGGATAAGTGAAATGAGGTATAGCCATACAGTTGCATATTATTTGGCCACCGAAGAGGAATCACGGACCAACACGGGCTACAATGTGGATGAACACTGAAAACATTATGCTAAGTAAAAGAATCCAGGTACGAAAGTTTTATATATAATGATTCTTATATAACACAATATATTCTATATAATATACATATGATGATTCTTTTGACATGATGCCTCTAGAATAGGCAAATCCACAGACAGTAAGATGAGTGGTTGCTGACAGCTAAGAGAAAGGAGGAGTGGTACAGGGCTTCTTTGTACTGTAGCAGGTCTGTGTCTTTCTTTTTCCATGCTTTTCCAGGAATAAAAATAAAAATATGCTTTTCTGAAATTAGAGGAAGGTGATGCTTGCGCAACCCTGGGAGCATACGCCCAAACACTACATTGTTCACGTTAGAAGAATCAATTTTATGATATGTGAATTATACACCAAGGAAGCTATTATTTTTTAATGAATTGGAAATATCAACATACAATTGTTGATTTTAATGCCTGTTTTCTAGCTCTGCTTATTAAAACCTCGTAGGGATTTTCCAGTGCCACTCCTGTAGTAATGAGCACCCTGAATATCCGTGAGGACAGAATGGTATTCTATAAGAGCCGGTCTTTGAGAAAGAAACAAAGCAAAAAACAAACTTATTTGCTTACACCACTTGAAAGAACCATTCGACCATTTTCCCTTGAGAATGTGTAAAGGGGGGAAATTAGCATTTATTCTGCCTTTTCGGTGTAAGGTTTCAAAGTAATCAATAGCCCTACTTATAAATAGATATTTATTATATATTTCATTATACATTACCTATCTTATATTACAGTTACATATAACTAACTATAAAACATTTGAGCAGAGATCTGAAGAGTAAGCAAATTATACACATATTAAGTAAAAGTAGGGATTTTTCCCCCATTTTTAACATATTTTATTTTTAAGTACAGTTGACATCCAACATTTTATTTGTTTCAGGTGCACAACCTGGTGATTAGACATTTCTCTAACTTGTGAGGTACAGCCCAGGGCACGGAGTCAATAACATTGTCATCAGATGGGTACTAGAGTCATTGGAAGTGGTCATTTCACAAGTTGTAGAAACCAAAGGCTTCTGGGGTTGAAAGAGCAACGGACGCACGTGTGAGACGGGATGTTTGGAGACAGTGCACCTTGTAGGTGATTTGGGTTAAGGAGGATCTGGGGAAATGCCTGGTTAGGGATCATAAAAATGAATCTGTATACATCACCGGCAGACCATGGCCTGTCTCCCCTTGGTCACCTTCATCTTCCCATCTCAGGATGACCAGCTCCGGGGATGACACAGCACATGGTGCCCAGAGCAGATGGTGTGGATCAACTACAGCCATAGAGTCCTTTTCTCCTCTCCGTAAACCAAACTTACCTGCTTCTTATCCTTGCCCTACACTCAGAGGAAGCATGTATGTGTCCTCCTTGTCCAAATGGAGCAGAAGGCCTTTGCCGTACAGAAATCACTGTGTGACTGAGGGGCCCCGTTTGTTCCTCTGCATCTCAGTGTAGGGCCCCAGAAACAAGACCTGGAGTGGCCGTCAGTCCGTCTGAGCTCTTTAGTGGCACGCGGTTCACATGGCAACAGTAGGACACAGGCGGAGAAGAAGGAAATTCAGGGACCCAATACAAAGATGCATTCGTGAGCTGGTCACCTTCGCTGTGACTGACTGTTCAGTCTCACAGAACAACCTGAAATTTTTCTCAGGGTCATCTGTCTGGGGGAACAGGGGTATCTATCTATAGGCTCCTGTGATTGCTAAAGGCAGGTCAGTTGCTCCATAGAATGAACCCCCTCCCCAACACTCCCCAACACCTCCTCCGGATTTGCCCGATGGTTTCCCTGCGGTATAAACGTCTAACCCTCCATTTACTGTAAATGAGAAGTAGGGTTAGCATCTTGACCAAGTTCAATTTATACCTTTTGGCCAGAAGTCATCATGGGTGATGTTATATTTCTTTGCATGCCATGACCTCGGCCACACCTCTTGCTGGTGGCCCACCACAGTGATCCAAAGATCAACGTCTGGATTTAGGTGAAGATAGGCACTTCCTCCACTGTGTGTGGTTCCCCATGAAACTAGACAGTCACCTAATGTCTTCAGCAACAGGTAACTGTCCATTTCCCATCACTCATCCGATTGTTTTCATAATAATTGGTACTCAACCAATCGGCACACACAAAAATACTATTTCATATATGATGATAAGTGCCGGCAGCAGCTGCAGGTGGACTTCTCCTCTCTCCCTCCATCCCACGCTAGGGCCGGAGCTAGAGGGCCACGGCTTCTCAGGACGGAGGTAGGTTTCCACCAGCCGTGGTGCCACACTCTTGTGTATGTTGAGAGTACCTGGGCCCTTCTCATCCCATCCCCACGTGAGCTTGGTAGCTTGCATTACTGCTACTCTTTAAAGTTGGGGCTTAGAAAGTGTGGAGGGAAACACGTGTTTTCTTGGGTATTTATCTATGAAACAACCACCCATGCCCATTCATTCGGCTAGCGCACCCCGAAGTGCATGGTGTCCCTGGTTGTAATTAGTCATGTTCTGGTAGGTCTGGTTGTTTCCAGGGTCAGAAAAGAAGACTGAACCTGTGTTACCCATGATAGGTTTATTCACAAGGAGAACCCTGGGGATTCAGGGCATTCAAAACGCCTTGACTCTTCCTGGCTCCTTAAACAGAAACCCCGGACAGAAACTCGCCTGTTTTCCGTGTTGTTTATCTCAGCAACTGATGCCACTTCCAAGGAATGTGTTCACACCAGAAACCCAGAGTCCCTCTTATCTCTTCCTCTTCCCTCACCCCCACGTTCAGCCGGCAGAACCTACTGATTCTGCTCGTAATCATCCCTTGAATGTCTGTCTCTTTAACCCAAATGCCACCCCCAGTAGAACTCTGCTCTTGGGGTGGCCTGGCAAAGGGCAGCTTTCACCAGGGCCTTCCTGCTCCGTGCCCCCCATTCTAAGGGGAAAATGGCTGTGCCACCTTCTACTGGTAACACGCCCGTGCGTTCCTCAGGAACCTCCCATTGCTTTCTTGCATCGAATTCACTTCGCTCTCCCTCTAGACGGGTGCGTTGGCCATTCCCACCTTCTTTGGCTTCCTCATGTGGGTCCTCACCTCCTGGGCTTTAGAAATACTCTTCCACCTTCTCCCCCAAGCACCATCTTCTCCCGGCTAACCCCTCATCAACCACAAGGTCTCAGCTAAATGTCACCTCATTAGGAAGACCATCCCTACTCATCCTATAGTCAATGTATGATATCTACTAATTTGCTATCTACTTCCTCTGTTAACCCAAAACTTCCAAGAGAACTGCCACTAGATCTGTCTCATTGGCTTCTCTTTCACCATCACAGAGCCTGGATGATAGAATAAATGCTGAAAACAAAATGGAGGTGATGTAGCTCCTGTCCCTGGCGTAGGATAGGTACGCAGTGCATGGCAGCTATTATTAAGAAATGAGAATAGATGCATATTAGGGGAGGGGATATATGTTGAATGATCTCAAGACGATTGCTGTACTAACAGTGATTAATTGTGTAGGACACACGATGGAGTTGTTCCAGAGAGGACACTCTGGCTGAGATCTGAAAGGTTCTTGAAAAGCAAGTAGACTGGAGAGTGCTGGCCGAATACTCAGCTACCTGGCAGGTGGATATTTGAGACTCGGGGGTCTTACTATGGGGTCCATGGAACTCAAGAGCATTTCAAAATGTTTGTGATCCCCTTAAAACTGAATGCAAAGTGTCGGGTGTGTGTGTGTGTGTGTGTGTCTGTGCAGTGTTCCGGAGAGGTGGTCCATATCTTCCAAGAGTTTCGCAGAGGAAATGGGAATACGAAAAGGTTAGGAACCACAGCCTCAAGGTCTCTGTGGGAAATCTGGCGCTCTGGCAGCAAGAAAATGTTGGCAGTGGATCGGTGTGTCATCTGGCTGGCCAAAGCAATGTTTTCTGCGCAAGCAGAGATCAGAAGTTTGGGGCCAGAATGATCTCAACTAAATGGTCCTTCTGCACCACGTTTCCATCTGCCCAGCATGTGAGCTATTAGCACATGGTTGCTGTTGATTATTTTCATATCTTTATTTGCAGGGAAATTGCCCTGAGACCAGTTCAGGAAAAAAATTATTTATCCGATGCTTTGGAAAACCAAATAAATGAGCCTCCTATAAATGCTAGCGCTTTTACACTGCTGAAGAGTGGCTATTTATGGGAGATTAAGCACACATTGACCAAGACTGCCTCTAAGTTGTTCATCTACTAGTATTCATTACATACATATATTCTTATCCTAATCCAAAAAAATAATGAGGCTCGCCATGTGTTGAAATAATTTATTTCAACACTATCGCATCATCTGTCCTGTATTTCCACATGTTGTGTCATCACCATTTGACCTCAACCCATTGTTAAATATTTAAGAGCACTGTTGGACAAACAATACAAAGTATAGTTTACTTTTGCATGTAGCATGTACATGAAAAAAATAAGCCAATACGTGCTGGAAAAGGTGCAACGTGAAGGTTATAATACCGACCCTTCTGGTGGCTGGAAGAGGAAATACAAGAGGATCGGCTGCTATCGGGCAAGGGATTCAATGAGGGAGAGCAATGACTAATGCAAAGATGCCATAACTCCCCACGAAAGGACAAAGGCAGAACGCACCTGCACCCAAATGCCAGCACAATGGACACGCCATGCTGCCGCTGCTCCAAACTTAACTACCATGATGGATTGCTTTGAGCAGGAACCTATTCACAGGAAGATGATGAAATAATATTCAACAAAACACTCATCAACAGAGGATCACTTTTAATATCCACTCAGTATAAATCTCTGGGTGACAGGAATTACTCATTAAAGGAGTGACTACGGTCTAAAAGAAACACCACAAAAGCCAGCGTGCGAGAGACGTTGGTAAGTTAGCGTTCTAGCCCTGGGCGCTGGGCTCACTCATTCTCCCTGGCTGACCACAGACACCAGCCGTGGAAGTGTGAGGGCTAGTACATACCTGCACGGGGAAGTCTGTATAACCCACTGAGTTCCTTTGAGATAAAATGCTGAAACCTGCACTTATTGTCCTACTTTAGCACATTTTTCGGTGACACTCAAAATACAAAATGAATCTACAAACCATAGTTTAGAGAAATGTAAAAAAAACCTAAGCAAGGAAGTAGAAAGATATATCAACCATGGTCATGGTTTTAAAAGCTTCATGTTATCCTGGCTGGTGCGGCTCAGTGGACGAAGCGCCGGCCTGCGAAACAAAGGGTCGCTGGTTCAATTCCCAGTCAGGGCACAGGCCTGGATTGTGGGCCGGATCCCTACTTGGGGGCCTGCAACAGGCAACCACACATTGATGTTTCCTTTCCTTTCTATCTCCCTCCATCCCCTCTTTCTAAAAATAAATCAATAAAACAATTTTAAACCTTCATGTTGTTTCATTTTCAGCTCTCGCCCTGGCTGGTGTGACTCAATAGGCTGAGTGCCAGTCGGTGGACTGAAGGTCACCAGTTTGATTCCCAGTCAGGGCTCCAGCCTGGGTTTCAGGACAGGTCCTTGACTGGGGGTGCGTGAGAGTCAACCGATCTTCGTTTCTCTCCCTCTCTTTCTCCCTCCTTTTCCCTCTCTTTACCGATATAAATAAATAAATACATTTTAAAAAGTAAAACAAAATTTCAATTCTCTCCAAATCGATCAATCCCTGCTATAATCTTAGAAAGCTTTTTTTTTTTTTTTTTTTTTTTTGGTAGAATTCAACAAGTGGATTCTAAAATTTATGTTACTTGAACTCATGACTTACTCTAAAGTCACAGTAATCAAGATCATGTGGTACTGGAATTGAATCAACAAATAGATCAACTGAACAGAAGGAGAACCTAGGCACCGGTCCACACTGGGGCGGCCACTTGATTTTAGACAGCGGTGCAAAGGCAAAATGCAAAATGCATTTGGAACGAATTCCCCCTTGAGGAAAGAGGCCTCAAATTCCATAGGAAGATGCAGTAAGACAGCTAAAGTCGTGTCCAACTGCCTTGTGAACCCTGGACTTATCGTAAATATAACATGTCATTTTGGGGGCAAAACAGACATAAAATATAAGACTGGATTCATGTCCAATAAGAAAATAGAGATGAAAACATGGGGGATCAACCAGCAGTCCTATCGAATACCAAGTATGAAACAGACTAGGCAATCACTTAGCAAGGAACTAATTATTAATTGTGCCAACCCCTGCTAAACCGAGGTGACAAAGGCCAAAATGCAAAAAAAGTTAGTATAGCATACCAGCTCACCTTCCGCCAGGGACTCATCTGGGAAGTGGCTCCAACTTTGACTGACACATTGTTTCAGTCATGAAGTAGTGGGAAAAAATAGCAAATAGTCTTTCCATGCAGTTAGAAAGGGTAACCGGAGTTAGGGTTAAAAAGGCTAAACGTCACACCCTGATATTTTCAGTTATAACCACATAACATGAATCATTTGGATTGTCAAAGTGACCTAAAATACAGCAAACTACTTAGAAGTTTCTATCGATGCATTATGACATTCCTATTGTGATGCATACTTTGAATTCTTTACTAAGGTCTCTTAATGAGTTATGTTCAACTTGAATGTGCTGATACAGCTAGTATGACAAATCTTTGGTGACTTCTGGAAACCCAGGGTACCTCTAAACTTGGAGGGGAGACTAAGACAATGACAATGTTACCCTGAAACAAGGTATCAGAAGGAAAGTTCTGTTCACGATTCACTGACCCAAATAACATCAAGGCAACCTGGAAAACACAAAAATTCAAGTAATCAATTCATCACTTTCTCAATACTGTATAGAAAAAAACATACATTCTAATGACTTTTTTTTTAGGAGAAAAGGCTTCATCAACTCATAGTTTGGACATCATAGATAAACAGTGTTTTTATGTACTCACATTTCTTAATATTTCAGTTCTGCAACAATTCAGCCAGTACTGCACTATTGCCCGCCACCCCCCATTCAGATCCTCCTTTCGGCCTATAAATTGCACAATTTCAATGACTATGACACATTAAGCAACTGTTTTTGTACCTAGAAGAACAAAATCTCATTTTCAAAACATTTTGGCCTATTTCTCCCGTGCTTAAATTTTGTTGTTTAATCAAGATCGAATGCTTGCATTTGAAATCTTAATATTAATTTTTCAAACTACCTAACTTCAAAAAAGTTTGGCGTTCGGTTTGAAGGCAAAAAATGTGAGCTACTCATATCATGACTTTCAAATTTGCCATGTATAACCTCACTCCACCCCTCCATATTCTCTTTTTAGGGGCTGAAATGGAACCAGGTCAGTTCTGGTCTCGAACAACCATTTCATATGATTCCAAGTAGCCTTCTTGGGAGCTCAATTCAATCATTTGCTAAACTCTAATATTTTAAATTTATAAACTTCAGAAGGAAGATAGCTTTTGAAGCTGACATAAAAACAATCATAGAACAGTAGTCCTTTTGTGCGCTGCCCAGAAAGTCCATTACAAAGTAGTCCTATTGTGTTTCTCATAATTTACATTTACTTTTTTGGCAGAGCCAAAAGGAAAAAAAGAAAAGTCAGACTTGGAGGCATACAGCAAAAATGAAAGAAGGCATTTTTATTTGAAAATGTCCCCTTGACATTTAGACAGCTACAAACCCAATTATTTCCCATTTACAGAAGATAAGACGGTGAAAGAAAGAGCAACTGGTTTTTTTTGTTTTGTTTTGTTTTGTTTTCTGTGATGTCCCTGAACAGGTGTGACCCCCGCCCGGTTCATGCCGCAGAAATTGGATGGAGCTCTTGCTGATTTGTAGGAGGCCCGGATACAGCCAGTGTTGACCTGCCTCTCCCGTCCTCAGATCAGCCAGAAAATACCTGGGCCCGCAAGAGTCCAGGTGGCTGATCTGGGCCGATTCAGAGCAGACAACCTCCCAAACAGATCGATACTATCCAAGGGGCAGCTGGAAAACAGGACGAGCCTGGATCATTAAGCAAACACCCACTGCTCATTTGCAAGGGCGAGAGCAGCCCAGCACCTACGTTTTCCAGCGTGTCTGCCAGCGACCGGCAGGGCCACCCTCTCCTCGGACAGAAGCCGTCTGCCTCTGACCCCAGAGCCTGCCCCAGTGGTGGCATTTTCTACCCCAACAGCTACACCTGCTGTGGCCTATGTCACTGCAGGATGCACAAGCAACTGGTCAAGGCTGTTGACTTAAGCCAAGTGGCAGGTCCGAGGGTTTGGCGCTACGGAGACAAAATATGAAGTCGCAGAAGCAGATTGGTTACTTTTTACTCATCCCGCTGGACTTGTGTGGATGTTCCTCGGGTTAAATTAATCCAGAAATTAAATTCATTGAGACATTTGCTTATGACTCTTGCCTCTTTATACACGTAAACTAGTTCTGTGGATAAACCAAATACGCTTCCTCAGACCTCCAGGTAAATAAATATTTCCCGGTTAACCCCCCACACTGGCCTCTATTCTATGCTACACGTTACATTTTACGTAGATTGTTCCCCAGCCCAGCAAAGGGGAAGTCGTATTGTACACGTCTGTGCGCTTTTCTAGGAGCTTATTATGTACGCCCGTGCCAATGAACAAGAGTTAGAGCTCATAAGGACACGGCCGTTGCATCACTATGATCGTGGCTCAAGGTTACCAAACACGAGGAAATGGCAGTCTTTCCAACAAGCTTTTCGAAAGTATTGAGAATATAAACGATGGGTTAAAAGGTGACCCTACATTCCTCAAGGCAAGATGACTTCATCTGTGACCCAGCGTGAGTAAAATTTTAATGGTTTGAACGGTCCCGAGGCCCAACATTTCCGATTTTCCCACCTTGCAGGGGCTTCGGCAAACTCCGGACCAATAGACCGACGGAAACGAGGGCCAAATATGAAATCGTGTGATTGCCTCTGCGTCTGAAAAGTTTTTAACGACCATTTCCAATGGTAGCCCTGGCATCCGCAGTTTGATAAACCTGGTTATTACGGAAAGAAGTATTTCCATTAAAAAAAAAAAATTAAGAAGTCAAGTGGCAACCATCGTTAGCTTTTCCCTTTTCTTCAACTAAGTTGTCCCTGGCGGGCGGGGGGTCTGGAAGGGGAGAAGACCAATTGGCCCAGCGTATTACTTACTCTTCCAACTCCCTGTCCCTCTCCCTGGAGAAAGAAGGAGACCTTGCTTTGGCCCCTGCACCTTCTGCAAAGGGGACGGCCGGCTGTTCCCCGTTCGTGTCGCCCGCCATTAGAGGGCACTAAACCCCTCTGCAAGGAGGCCGCGGTGGAGGGGAGGGAACCGCAGACCGGGGAAGAAAGCGCGGGAGGGGTTCGCGGGCTCGCCGGGTGGAGGGAGCCGGCGAGCAGAGGGGAAGGGTGGGCGCACGCGAGGGGAGGAGGGGGCAGAGGGAAGGCATCGATCTGGAAAGCTAAGGAGGCCGCGGAGTGCCGCCGCGTCGGAGGGAGCGCCGAGCCCCCGCCCCGCGCCGCCCGGCCGCCGCCCTCCCCGCGCGCCGGGACCGAGACGGCGAAGCGGAAAGCCGCGCCAGGTCGCCCGCTTCGCCAGCGGCCGCGAGTGCGCGCGGTGCAGGTGCGGCGGCCGGGCTTTGTGGTTCCTGCCCGCGTTCAAAGGGGGGCTCGCGCCCGCCTGAGAGGCACCCAAACAACTGTCTTCTAATATTAGCACGGCTGTATTTCGGGATCTATTATAGTCTGTCCAGACAGATCCCATTGTAATGGGATCTTTTATTAAAAGATTAGCACTATCTCCTGCAGTTGGTGGAAAAAAATCTGTTATCACTGAGTTATTTGCAGTTGTGGAGGGGTGGGGGGTGGCCGAAGCGGGGAGGGTGAGCGACAGCAGAAGCTGAGGGCGGTCTGGCGGGGTAGGTTGGGGAGCAGGGGGCAGATTTGAAATCCGTAGGAGAAAATCCGTAGGAGAAAATCCCTTTGACCCGCGAATGTCCAAGAATTTTGTCTGCATACTTCCCCGTCTGTTGGCCTTTGGGATCCAGAAGCGAAAAGAATAGAAATTTAAAAGGCAGCTTTAGAATAAACAATATAGCATTTTCCGTGAAGCAAACGTTTTATATAAAAGGAAATATCGCCTCCTCAGTTTCATTCAGCGGTGCCAAAAAATGTTATAAATGAGAGACCCACCAACTTCCAGCGAAGAATGCCTGGCACTGTGCTTCATACACGGAGGCTACAGAAGTTCATTATCGATGTTGCAATCTTTCTATTCCGCGAACCGAGAGAGGGAGAGAGAGAGAGAGAGAGAGAGAGAGAGAGAGAGAGAGAGAAACAGACACACTCAGGGCAGAAACTGGGGCGCCCCGGAGCGGGGGAGGGGCAGACCGCCTACGTCGGCGCCCCAGCTCCGCGCTGCGACTCCAGACGCCGCGAAGTGAAGGGGGGAGAAAAGAAAGGGAGAGGGCGACACGGCGACAGGGGACGCTGAGCCCGAGGTGTTAAACATTTCTGTTTGCCTGCGACTCGTGGAGGCCGAGGGCCGCGCCTGGGCCCCGTGTGGCCCGGGTGGCAGGGGCTGGGGCCGGCGTTCCCGGCCAGCACGCTGGGCCGGGGAGGGCTGCAAAGTGAGGCGCGCACAGACTCAGACACAAAACCTCGCCTGTCCCGCGCCCAGGCTGCCGGGGCCTGAGACGCTGCGCGCCCGACCCGTACGCGGGCGGGAGGGGAAGCCTCTCCCGGCTCCCCGGCGTTTGCAAAATCTTCCTGGAGCGGAGCTGCGGTGAGCACACTAACTCCCGGTCCCCCCGCCCCCGCGCCCCCACCGCGCGCGCGCGCACAGATACAATCACACACACACACACACACACACACACACACACACACACCCCGCCGCCCCGCGCGCGCCGGCGCTGCCTGCGAACGGTGGCGTGCAGGACTACAAGTGGGTGTTCTTCCCCACTCCCCACCCCCGAAGCGTCGCCCCCACCCCCGCCCCGGCGCCTGCCCCCTCCCTCTCGCTCCTACGCAATAAGAACTCGGCGATTCCGCTCCTGCCGCTTTGATTTCGGGCACCTCCAGCAGATAATTGGGAAGGGTTTTCAGAAGGTGGGAAATGTCACCTGATTCACACTGAACTTTTAAGAGCTCCCCACCCCCAAGGAGCCGCGCACACCCGCGCTAGCGGCCGCCCTCCCGCTGCCCCACACCCTGGGAGACCGCCCACCGCACACCGCGGAGACCCCCGTCCAGATTTAAAACGCGGCTGCGCCCGGCTCCTGACGTCCATTGAATCGCGCGGCGGCCGGCGGCGAGCGCAGGGCTGCGCCGGGATCGCTGCGCCCTCCGCCGCCCGCCTCTGCGCCCGCCCGGACCACCGCCGCTCCTCGGCCCGAGCCTGCCCGGCACCATGGGCCGCTCCCGGCACCAGCCCGGCGGGCTCTGTCTGCTGCTGCTGCTGCTGCTCTGCCAGTTCCTGGAGGACCGCAGCGCCCAGGGTAAGCGACGCGGACGCGCGGGGCTCGGCGCGGGCAGGGGCCGGTACTTTTCCGTCGCCCCCGAGGGGGCTGCTCGGCGCTCCGCGGCGCTCCGCAGACCAGCAACCCGGCTGGGCGCCCCCGGGAGGGAGAGCGGCGGGGGGCCGCGGGCAGGGCACCTTGGGAGCCGAGTGGACCGCGCTTGTCCTTAAAAAGGAAAGGGAGTGAGCCGGGCGCCTCTCGGTAGTTAGGGTTAGATGCTCCGAGTTCTGGGCGGCGGGAGAGCAGATGCTATCGCCCCGGCTTGGCTCTGACGGGGGAGACAGGCGTCGGCAGCGTGGCCATGTAAGCGCCCCGTTCCCGTTGAACCTCTTCCCCTCCCACGTCTTCGGGATACTTAGTAAAAAAAAAAAAAACGACCGGGGTTGGGAGGGGGGTGCGAGATACTGAAATTTCTTCGGTGGCTGGGGAACGTGGTTTGAGAACTTTGCCCAAACTTGGAAATGTGGGTGCTGGAAATTTTCGAGGGAAGTCGCTTTCTGCCCAGTGGGCTCCTCTTCCGACCCCCTCCCCCGATCGCTGAAAGAAAAGAAAAAGAAAAAAAAAAAAAAAAAAAAAAAAGACCCAAAGGATGACCCCGGGGTGTTTTGCGTAATTTAGTTTTTCCGCGTTGGACTCCGTCCTCCAGTTCACTTTCTGCGGGACTGCGAGGAGCCTGCCCCTGGTTTCGAGTCTGAGAGGCACCGAGAGCCAACTCCTGAAGTTTGCTCTTCGCTAGCCGTGTTTATTTCAGTTCGTCTGTGAGCAGATTGTGGACGAAATTATAATAGCACTTGATGGAGCCATTTCCCACGTTGAAAGTGGGAGCTTTCCTTGCAGAGCTTCCTTGGTGGGGGTGAGAGGGGTACGCGCCCCCGGGAAATGGGACGAAGCCTCCCGCTTCTCCCCGACACCGTCCTGGAGACGGACCGGTGGCCGCCTCGCTTGGAAACCGCCGCGGCTCGCCGTTCCGCCCGCCTCCGGGCGAGGCTGGCCGGGCGCCGTGCGGGCAGCCGGGCGCATTTTGAAAGGCGGCGGCGGCGGCGGTGGCGGCGGTGGCCGCAGGTCCCCCGGGCCTGGCGGATTGCAACACGGCCCGTCGAGCGCGCGGCGCCCCGGGCGGCCAGGGACCGGCTGCCTGTTTGCTTTCATTTTTCACCAGTGCCTTTGGCTCCCGCGTGGTGTCTGTCTCGGGCCCTCGCTCCTCCTCCGTCCTCCCCGAGCCCCGCGACTCCCTTCACCCCCGCCACGCAGCTGCCCCGCTGCGCCTCCGGGAAGCCCACACGTAGCAACACCCGTCGCGTCCTGTTTTTGTCAAGTTCTTTAATCGGCTCTTCGAGTCGCTGCAGGTTATGAAACGAGGCGAATAAAAGCCAGCAGTCTAGTAAAAAGTCAGTGCGGGCTGCACGTGTTGCGTCTGGGTCGCTGGGAACCGACTTGGATGCGGCGCAGGGCCTGGGGCGCCCAGCCTCCGCCTCCGCGGCCCCCTCGCCCACCGCCCACCTCCCCGGGCCGGGCCTTGCGTCTCCTTCCCTACCCTTGCACCGCGTTCCGCACGTTTGGCGCCGGCCCCCGGGCCCTGGCCCCCTCCGCGCTGCCCGCCGCGTTCACCCATCTCCCACCCGGCTCCTCCTTGCAGCTGGGAATTGCTGGCTCCGCCAAGCCAAGAACGGCCGCTGCCAGGTCCTGTACAAGACCGAGCTGAGCAAGGAGGAGTGCTGCAGCACCGACCGCCTGACCACCTCGTGGACCGAGGAGGACGTCAACGACAAAACGCTCTTCAAGTGGATGATTTTCAACGGGGGCGCCCCCAACTGCATCCCTTGCAAAGGTGGGGCTCTTCCTCCCGGAGTTGCAGGCAGGCCCGCAGTAGAGGGCGTCGCACCCTCAGTCACCGCACCGCCCAGCTTCGTCGGGGGGGGGGGGGGGGGGCTGTCTCCCCACCAGCCCCCAAAGCCGGGCAGCCCTAGGGCGGAGGAGCCCTGCCCGTTCCGCACTTTACCCAAAACAAGGTCGACTGCTTAGCCGAGCGTGGTGGTGGAGCCAGCCACCCCAGCCCGTCCAAGAGAGATGTGGGTGCGCGGCGAGGCCCACTGTCCTTCCCTCCCTCTCTCCCCTCCTCAACTTCTACGGGGGAGCCGGGCCCCCGAGGCCCGCCCGCGCCGTTGCGCCATTGCGCCATGGCGCGGGCCCCCGCCCCCTCCCGCAGTCGCCCTGCCGACCTGCATCCTGCCTGGCCCAGGTTTCATCCCTGCCTCTTTCCAACTAGTAGAA
This sequence comes from Noctilio leporinus, assembly GCA_004026585.1. Classification (NCBI taxonomy): domain Eukaryota; kingdom Metazoa; phylum Chordata; class Mammalia; order Chiroptera; family Noctilionidae; genus Noctilio; species Noctilio leporinus. The sequence goes on along the minus strand of PVIW01002696.1, from coordinate 83,640 downwards.
ACGTGTGAAAACGTGGACTGTGGCCCTGGGAAAAAATGCAGGATGACCAAGAAGAACAAACCCCGCTGCGTGTGCGCCCCAGACTGCTCCAACGTCACCTGGAAAGGCCCAGTCTGCGGCATGGACGGGAAGACCTACCGCAGCGAGTGCGCCCTGCTCAAGGCCAGGTGCAAAGAGCAGACGGAGGTGGAAGTCCAGTACCAGGGCAAGTGTAAAAGTAGGTACACCCACCAGGAGGCCCCAGGGGGTGGGCAGCCCACAGGAAGGGCTCATCGTGATGATGAGGACACCAAATATGGGAACCGTTTTCTAACTTGGAAACACTCCTTAAGAACACACAGAGGACCAACCCTCGAGTCAAAGATTTTCCCTTGAAAACCATGGGACCCCAAAGGGCCTTTTGAAAGCAGGCCTCTTTCATTGCATGATTTCTTTGAAAATATCCAACTCTCCTTCCCGGAGGACCAGAAGGCGCCCCTTAATGCCTGTCGTCTTTGTTTCAGAGTCCTGTCGCGATGTTTCCTGCCCGGGCAGCACCACGTGCGTGGTAGACCAGACCAATAACGCTTACTGTGTGATGTGCGACCGGATTTGCCCCGAGCACACCTCCTCGGAGCAGTACCTCTGTGGGAATGATGGGGTGACCTACTCCAGTGCCTGTCACCTGCGGAAGGCCACCTGCCAACTGGGCAGGTCCATTGGATTAGCCTACGAGGGAAAGTGTATCAGTAGGTATTCCAGATTGAGGAACAAAAAGAGGACGTAGGACATAGGCCAGTCCTGGCATTAAAACAGTGGGGTGAACCGATCAAGACACTTTCAAAGCTGTCCGCAGTGACCACAGGAAGCCCCTCAGGAAGCCAGTGGCCTCTGGAAGTGCTGGCATATACGTTAGAGCGGCCGCAGGGAACAGGAGACCATTTTCCGTCTTAGAAAACTTAGAGCTCACTCCATTTTACACATTCTTTTCAAGTGCTAGACTTGCTGGGAGCAAGAAGGAAGGACTTCACAGCTCTCCAAGTCTGTTATTAGACTGATAGCTGATGGAATTCTTTTTTTTTTTTTTTCAAGATCCCCACTGGGGAAAATCATCAAAGACAGATTTAACACAAGGATGCTGCGAGACCCTGTTCCAAAAGATACTATTTTTGTGCACAAATACAGTGTGTAGGAAACGGTGTGTGTGTGTGTGTGTGTGTGTGTGTGTGTGTTTCAGTTTTATTTTTCAAGCATTTGTGCATAATCCCCCCATGACCTCCATGAGAGCATCATAAGATGTCAGTCACAGGTTTCTATTTCTTGGCAGGGGCGGCAGGGAAAGTGGGGGAAGGGGAAGTAAATCTGTGTATTGATCACGGGTACGTTATATCCTAGAAGCAAAGTCCTGTGAAGACATCCAGTGCACTGGTGGAAAAAAATGTCTGTGGGACTTCAAGGTGGGCCGAGGCCGGTGCGCCCTGTGTGACGAGCTGTGCCCGGACAGCAAGTCGGAGGAGCCGGTCTGCGCCAGCGACAACGCCACCTACGCCAGTGAGTGCGCCATGCGGGAAGCCGCCTGCTCCTCGGGGGTGCTGTTGGAGGTGAAGCACTCCGGGTCCTGCAACTGTAAGTGCCCTGAGAACCTTGCTGCAGGGAAGGCCCCCAGGGCGCTGCCACCTCCCCACTGTGGCCCGTTCCCATTGGTGCCAGGGACCTGCTCAGTTTCACCAGCAATTCCCGGGTCCACAGAACCCCCAACTCCGGGATGTTTTCCTGGCGTTTAAAACTTGTCCAGTGATCACCACCGGGGAGGCCTCTTAAAGACCTGTTCCTAGCCACTTCCCCTAACGCTGGCTTTCCTCGTGTGCTGGGCTGTTGGCCGTATTAACATTGGAATCTAACCTACCTGCTTCGAAAGGTCTCTATTTTTCCCCTTTTTCAAAGACAGCTTTATATGATCACACACGGGCCGCTGCTCTTCCCAGTTGCCCAGAGCTACTAACTGCAATAAGGACCCCCAAGCAGTTATACCTAGAACACAAGCGCGCTTTTTATCTGATTTCAGGACTCTGCCCGTAAAACCTGAGCCATTGATTCTTCAGAACTTTCTGCAGTTTTTGACTTCATAGATTATTTTTTTTTTCCAGTTTTTAAAAAAACTTATTGCGTAACAGCAGATGCCAAAAAAAAAAAAAAAACAAAAAAGCATCTCACTGCAAGTCACATAAAAAAGGCAACGCTGTAAAATGGCCGTGTCAGAGGGCTTTGAACGTACACTGAGCTGCTTCCGCGCTGTTGTTGTCCGTATTTAAACAACAGCTCCCCTGTATTCCCCATCTAGCCATTTCGGAAGACACCGAGGAAGAGGAGGAAGATGAAGACCAGGACTACAGCTTTCCTATATCTTCCATTCTAGAGTGGTAAACCCTCCACCAGTGTCCGGTGTTGGCATAGCCTTTGAGCAAAAAAGAAACAAAAACAAAAACAAACACAAAAACAAAAAACACAAAAAAAAAGGAAAGAAAAAATATATATTGTCCATACTGTAAATAAGTGTATGCTTATTTATTTGGGGGGAAAAGGCTACATCAAGGACCTTTGTCCTGAAGCTCTCTCCCAGGCCATCGATTGCTCATTGGACCGGAGAGGCTGTCCTGGCGAGGCCCACTGGATGAGGCGCGTAGTTGAGACTTGTAGACATTTATTTATACTGTGTCATGTTTTATAATTTATACATAAAATGTCTGGTTGACTGTACACCTTGTTTTTGAAGAAATTTATTCGTGAAAGGAAGAGCAGTTGTTATTTATTGTGAGGTCTCTTGTAAAGTAAAAGCTTTTTTTTTTCTCCTTGTAAACCATGTAAGTCCATTCCTGACTCCACGCCCTCACCTGTCCTCTGTCCCCCTTCCTGCGCTGCGGTGAGACTCCTTGCAACGTGACCAGACGTGCATGTCCGATTGTCGTGTTTATTTATTGGGTTCCCTGCTGCCTGCTCTGTACACACACACACACACACACACACACGATCCCTCGGGTTTTGTTTACAAGGAACCTTGACTGACCAAAAGGTGTTGCAACTGACTCAGAGAAGGTACAGGGCGCGCAGCCTGGAGGAAGTGCCTACTTCGGTCCTCTTGTGACGGAGACGTGTGGGAGGCAGAGGTGATGCAGACGTTCAATGTCTAACATCGGACTTTTAAGATGGTACAGATCCAAAGAAACGGGGTGGCGGTGTCTGGACACTGCAGGGGCAGGGGGGCTCCGTGGTCAGCCTCTCCTTAGGTGTCTCCTTCGGCTGGGCTCCGTACCTTTTCAGCTAGTTCCTTTTCAACCAATGCGTCACGACAAGTTATATCACAGCTTTATCAGTTCAAGTTTCTTGCTTTCCGCAATACGTTTTTCTGAGGCAATTTTATATTTTCAAACATGGCAAGTTAAATATAAATTCATTTAAATATATAGTTTTGTACTTTTCTACCATGTAAATGTGCAATGTATATAAAAGTTATAATGTGTATTTGTACATAAATGACGAGTGAAAAAATAAAAAAATTTTAAAAAGCACGTGGTCTCGATGGCTATTGATGTCAAAGGAGGTGTTTGGACCTTTGGGGGGAAATGCATGTTACACATTTGCGGAAAAAGGGAGTTCTCACTGAAATTTCGGGGCCAGAACAGAAGATGCCCCAAAGCCGGGTGAATTAGGGGTCACCTCCTTGGAGTCGGACAAGTAAAGGGAGCTCAGGTCCCTTTGTGTTAGCCAGCCCTGTGTGAGAACAGACATTGGTCCCTGCGCGGAGCCGGGCCTCAAGTGTCCTCTTTGAAAGCCACACCTTAGCCCTTGGTGAGCTCACCATAACCAAGACCGAGATCTCCATTCTCTTTAAATAAAGTGGGTCTTAGATCTTGAAAACATAGCTTGTCACCAAGAAAAGTGAGAACAGGCTGAGCATCTTGCAGAAATCAGACCTGTTCCAGCAACAGGTCTTACAGTCTTGGAGTTACAGGGCCTTCGTGAGGATAGAGGTGGTGTCCCTGTTTGATGGCAGTGGGGGTGATGACACTCAGGGAAGAAGCGGAAGGCAGGCGGTGTGCTTCTGCGGGCCCGCGTTAGCTCAGTCACGCCGTTAGAACCTCAGGCTGGCATCTGAGGCATCTGTGCTCCGTCATACGTTGCACCGCATCATCATAACCAGGGGACACAAGTTTCCATCTCGTGGCCTGCTGACTCCTGACTAAGGATATTAGCAAAGTCAAAAGTGCAAGAGGCAACGAAGGGAGGATTGGGACTGGGAGGGAAGCAAAGAATAGTCAATACTGCCAACATTGCTAAGCAATAACTGGAAAATGACCGTCGGTCTCATTCCAAAAAAATAAGTTTTTCTTTCAAAAAAGAAAAGAAAAGAAAATATGCTAGAAGACTGTTGGCTCTCAACCGTGGTCACCAAATGAGGACTCCGGAGACCGGGGACCTGGATGGGCAGGTGGTTGGCCTTAGCCCAGGTTCCCAGAGAGGAGAGGGTCGTGGGGAGGACCAGGGAGCAGCCTCCTGGCTGCCGCGAGGGTCAGCTGGCAGACGAGTCTGGAGCGGGTTCCTGCCCTGGCCGGCACTGCAGACACTTCAGGGCTGCCGTGGACCACGACAGTCCAACTGCCGAGTTTAAGTGGCACCCATGTGCGTCTGGGCAAGAGAGTGGCGGAATCAAGGGCTTGCTTTTGAAACAGCATTCGGATGACCGAAAACTTGCATTTCAGATGTGTCAGCCTCAATCATGTCTCAAGGAAACACAAACGCACAAACTAAAACGCTCATTTTCCTTCTTGGAATTCCCTCCTCTTCCAGTAACCCTACATTAGGCTTAATTCGTTTCAAAAAATAGAAGTCACTTTTAAACATTCAAATTGCATTAATGTCCTTAAGCAGTTGTTAGAATTTCAACCAGGACTCAAAAAAGTAATTCACTTAGGCATATAATGTAATAAATAGAAACCATTCTGGTGCAACTCGTTTTCATTATAATGACTACATCTTCACTCTTAGGAATTGCAAAATATGAAGTAATAATAAAATAAAACAGACGTTTATTTCCTTTTGAAACAAGTGTTATTTATTTATTTTTAGAGAGGAGGAAGGGAGGGGGAGAGGGAGAAACACATCCACGGGCCAGGGAAATATCCATCAATTGTCTCCCGCATCTCCCACGCCCCCAGCCCAGGCACAGGTCCTGACTGGGAATCGAACAGACAGCCTTTCTCTTTGAGGGAGGACGGCCTACCAGCTGAGCCACACCGGTCGGTGCAGAAGTCTAACTTTTATCAGCTAGCCACTTAAAATGTTTAGATGTTAAATGGGTATGGTTCCCAGAGGACGGTAAAAATAAAATCTGGCATCATTAGGGTCATTCTCAAACATGACAGTTAGAGGCAGTGGCTGACCTTGGATTGGATTCTGTACCCTAGGGGTGGGGAATGCTATCCATTGACAAAATTGGAATACTGTCCATAGCTCAAAGTATTGCATCGATGGCAAATTTACTGAAACTGATTTCTGTAGTGTAGTCAAGTAAGACAATATTCCTACACTTAGAAGATACACACTGAAGTATTTAGGGAAAATGACCAAAATGTATGTAACTTCCTCGGAAGTGATTTGTGTTATTTGATCCTCACTCAAGGACCTTCAATGATTTTAGAGAGAAGGAAAGGGAGGGGGAGGAGGAGACAAACATCGATGTGAGAGAAGCGCCTATCAGCGGCTTCCTGTACGTACCCCAACCGGGAACCGAGCCCCAAACCTAGCCTTGTGCCCTGACCAGGAACCAAACCCGCAGGACAACTCTCCAAACATTGAGCCACACCGGCAGAACTTTGAGATTATTTAGAAAGGTAAAACAAAGCTGTATGTAGCTTTTCCCCCCACGTATATTCAAAAGGAGAGCACACAAATCTGAAACCAAGTAAAATAGAGCCGTACATGAATTTGAATAAAAGATGTTTGAAATTGTATCCAAATAAAAAGCTAAAAAATTTTAAAAGTCATTCTCACAAAGGAGAAGTGCTCAGTAGACTGCTTATCCCATTCTCTGGGGAAGCCAGGAAACGATCAGAGTCATTTTTTAAAAATCATTTGAATGACCAAAAGACTCTGGGAAAGCGTTCAGTCTGGTGACTCTACCTAGACTACATTAATCAAAATTGGCAATGACAATTCCTGACACCTAATCCATACCCAAACTGAGAAACAGCCTTTTCTTTTCTGTGATCATCTCAACATTTAGAGTGGTCTGTAGCTTCACTGAACACTCCAAACACCAAACGGCTCATGGCGGCACCTTATTCGGACAAGCAATTCCCCTCTGTGCCTGTCTCCCCACGTGTGTAATCAGAACAACACATCACAATGGTGTGGCGATGAAAAGACGTAAGATTTGTAAAGTGCTTAGAGAAGTGCCTGGCCCATTCAAAAGTCAGTGAATAAATGTCATCTAGAATGATAATAATTGTTGTTAATTAAAGAAAAAAGATAGCATCTGGCTCAGGAACCAAACTCGACCTTGAAAATGCAGGGACTGAGGCATGGCATCCATCAAGGCCAAAGCACAAGTGTAAACAATTTTTTTGTAATGGAAGATACACATAATTAACAAGGTATTTTAGCCATGTCAACATTTAACAAAACTTCGGGAGGTTCCAACAGGTTGAGATGCAACATTTCCAATGGAAATTTGGAAAATAATTCACTCGCCCACCAGCATTTCCAAAGCCACAAAATATGCCTTTTGTCTTTTTATTCACACACCCAACATGGTGGCTGGTGGAATCAATCTTCTTTAATTCTGACACCATTCCCTGCCTTAGGCCAATTTAGATTTCTAAAGATAGTAATAAACTATTTCCAAACTATCAAAACTCCTAATGTAAGTTAGACAATCGCCAGATAGTGAAACATGATATGTCATTTACTTGATAACCTTGTTTATCAAAAAACATCTTCCAAAACCTGGGCCCTTATTTGTTTTTCCCATTCCACTTTCCATTCCGATCAGCCTCCAGTTGTCAGACAGAAGGCATTCCGTAAATAGACTGCAGGCATGCCTGCCCTGCGCATCCCACAGGCCTGCCCAGGCATGCCCACGTCCCGGTGTCAACAGAGTGGGACCTGCCATGAGGACTGGATGGTCCTAGCTCTGTGGACTCTGTCCTCCTTGGACCTGAGCTTCCTTGGCTGGTACCATCAAGATTCCTGTGGCTGAGTCCTTCAGACGCTTCAAAACATACCCTCTGGATTATACCAAATGTAGTCTTGGCAAAGGTGTCACTGGTCATTTTTCTATTTTAAGACTATGGCCCAGGCTCTGGCTGGTGGCTCAGTGGATAAGGCGCCGGCCTGCAAACCCAAAGGTCCCTGGTTCGATTCCCAGCCAGGGCACATAACCAGGTTGCAAGCCAGGTCTCCAGCCAAGTCCGTGGCTAGAGGCAAGTGAAAGGCTACCATACATGGATGTCTGTCTTCCTCTCTGCCTCTCTCCCTTCCCCTCTCTCTGGAAATAATAATAAACCTTAAAAAAAAAAAGACTATGTCCCAGGAACCAACTGGCACTGCAGGAGCCAGACACACTCCCACCCAAAGTCTCCTGAGTCCATTCGCAAAGGACTTGGGTCTCTGGCTGGAGACTGAGTGTGCAGGTTTCTGAAGTCTTTGGGACAAGCAAGAAACCAGGAACCAACCACGTTGCAATCCCAGTGAGGAAGAGCGGGCTTTCTGTCTATTCTGGTTCCAAGGAGAGAGATTGATCGATCTTTATCTTTTCCAGCACACCCCCTCTCCCCTAAAAAACACTGTTGGGATTATTTTTTATGATCCTGATGCGTCTCATAAACAGAGGTATTGGTGAAGGACCAGGGAGAGAACTGACCGCTAGAGTTTCCTGAGATCTCTGTGGGCGATGGTCCAACGATGACAGGTAATGGAGGGACCAGGAGACTGGAATGGCCCCACAATACTTGGAACTCCTGAGGGAGGGTCTTTGGGGGACTGGTGCCCCAGGAGGAGTTGTCAGCGTGGACTTGGGGCGTGTGGAACCAGGACCCAGTCACCAAACGCAGAGGGTAACAGTCCAGGTGGCACGCCTGGACCGGCAGTGTCAGTGTCACTGGAGGGCTTGTTAGAAACCCAAGTTCTTGAGCACCACCCCAGAACCATTGGACCACAGTCACTGAGGGCAGGGTCCCCGAATCTGTTTCAAGCAGCACCCTGGGGAATTCTCAGGCAGCTGGAGACCTTCTGCCCTAGAAGCACGTCAGGCTCTGAGGGAGGCTGGCTACCTGCTGCTCAAGGCCTACGCGCAGTCCTCGGGGGAGCCCCAGAGCCACCAGGTCTGGCCCTGTTCCCCCCACCAACCTGGCCGAGACCCCTGCGCACGGCCTGCGCGGCAGCAGTGTCCTCTGGCCAGAGACATCACAAAGCATGTGTTTCCTGAGACTGTCCCAGCCTCCCTTATCTTCTCGGAGATCCTCCCTGGCTGGGCTGGATAGGAGGGCGGACTTGCCTCCCACCCTTTCCAGTCTTGTGTACTGAGTTCAAGTTTCTCAAGAGGTGACTTGCGGCCCACCTCTCCTCCAGACAGTGCACCTGAAATTTCTTCCGGGAGACATGAATCGTCTTCCTAAAACAGCGCTTCGGATCGGGGCCGGGGCAGGAAGCCCACAGTCACTCCTTCGACGGACCTACCTCTGCAAGAGCAGGGAGCCTAAGCAACCAGGTGCGACAGGCATCCAGCCTGACAGGGTCTTGAGTGACATCCTGCAGAGACACCCCAGACCAGCAGCATCGCTGGGCCCGCACCCGGACCGGGGTGGGAGGGCCTCCCCGGCGGCTGGCTGCCTGCCCACCATCCTGGCCTCCCGTCATTTCCTGCCCCGGTCCCCTCAACGACCGAGCACCAGAACCTGACGACAGCTTCCTGCCCGCTCAGCTCCCCACACCCTGGGCCAGAGCCGAACGTCTGATCACTGAGATCCACCTTCTCCCAGTGGTGCCGGGCAAGGCCAGAGCCCCAAGAGGTACCGTGTGGTGTGACGTGGGATGTCAGCTGGGTTCCTTCTTTTTAATTTTTCAAAAGATTTCTGTTGTGTGTTTATTTGCTTATTTATTTTAAAGAGGGAGGGAGAGAGGGAGAAAAACATCAACGTGCGAGAGAAACATTGACCGGTTGCCTGTCTCCTGCCCCCCAACCAGGGGCCTGGCCCACAACCCAGGCTTGCGGCCTGACCGGGAATCCGGCCGGAGCTTGGGGCCTGCGGGTGGTCGCCCCACCCCCTGAGCCGTGCCGGTCAGGGACCCACTGGGCTCTTTAGCTTCCCGAGCAATATTGCACACGCATCCCTCTTTCCTGTCCCCCGGCCCCCCAGCCTCCCCACACTCCCCAGGCCGCAGATCCCAAGGCCATAGCTAGCCAATGGCTGACCTCGGGCAGGGGGCCTCTGTCCCCTGCCACACTCACCCTAGGTTCACAGGTCCCACCTTCCCGATCGTCTTGCCGCCAGCCACCGATGGCAGGGAACCCTGTATTCACCCCTGTGCCTCTCATCACCGCCCTTCCATCTCCTGCAGACGGGTCCGCAGCTAGCGGCTTGCCTCCATTGCTTTACGTTTCTCTCTAGATTGTGGTTTTATGAACTTGGGCTTATGAAATAGGCTTCCCTATAATTGTTTAAATTAGGTTATATACGATGGAAATAACGTCATAGGAAAGGTTGCCTAAGTCAAAGACGCGCACGCGTGCAAGCGTGCGCTCACGCATACACACACACACATGCTTCCACCTTGGCTAGCCCGTAAAAAAGGGGGAGAAGCCTCCCCGTGACTTCATCTAGACACAGCTATCTGCCACCTCGCCTCCCTGCGTTCCGCCAGCCTCTTTAATTTGCACTTTTCCCCCATGAGTCACTGAAGAGGTTTGACAAAGCTTATCAGTGACTTCCAAGCTCCCAGTACAACAGACCTCTTCCGCCCTTATCTCTGAACTCTCTGATTCGCACAGTGGACCCCACCCCGGCGACCACCTCTGGCTCCTGCGCCCCCACCCTCCTAGCTGACCGCTCTGGCCTGGCTTCTCTCTCAGCCCCGCCTTCTTCCCAGCAGCGCAGGGACCCAAAGCTGGCCACCCACGGGCTGCCTCTGACTTCCGGTTTATTCTATCACGCAAACCTGTAAAATAAGTTTGAATTCGTTGACACTGCTTAAAATGTAGGAAAAGCCACCCAAAAAATCTAAACCTCTAGTTCCTCTTGAAAAACCCGAAAACCAGATATCCCCGGGTCTTTGAGTCCCCGTGGGCCCATCACCGGAAGCAGAGTGGACAGCCAGCCACTGGCTCATTTAGACCAGGGTGTCCCCAGTCCACTGCGCCTGCCGTATTCCCTCCTGCCCTTCACTGCTTCCCGTCGCTGGTCTACACCCTCTGACCACCCTGGACACAGCGTGTGAGCTGTGCGGCTCACAGAATCCAGTGTCATCGTGGTTTTCACTGTCCTTTCCACAGGCTGGAGGCTACAGCCCTCTGTGGCCAGTCCTGACAATCGACTGTGCCCTTATAACGAACCCCAAACCTACCCCCCTGCTGCGGGGTGCCCAGACCCGGCTTGTGTCCTGCCTTCCACGCCTTCCCATCAGATCCATAGCCAAGGACCCCCGATGGGTGAAGCCAGCCCCAAGCCAGGGCAGCTGGGAAATGCAGGGCTGAGCTCCAGACAGAGAGGAGGGGAGTTCAGCACAAACAAGAATAAAGTGCGGAAGATGTCCCACAGACCTTGGCACCCACAACGACAGCTGGTAGAGACTACTCAAACATCGAGACAAAGATGGGTACACACCGGTTAGAGCCGAACTGCCCGTGGCCACAGCCGGAGAGACCGTATGGAATTCTCCAGCAGGCTCGGAGGGGACTTTCTGAGTCGGGCTCAGCAGCCCAGGAGCCCGTCCAAGGCTCCGCCTGACTCCATGGCAGCGGCGAGACGCTGGGCACTGTCCCCGCACCGTCCAGTCCAGGCTCCGTGGGGAGGAGCCGGTGAGGGCAGAGAAGTGGTGCTGGGAACAGCAACGAACACAGAGACGGCAATTTCCCAAATAACGAAGGCGCTGATTTACCCATGTACATTTCTTTTAAGATCACTCAGCAAGGCCTAGCCAGCGCGTTCAGCCTGCACCCCCAGCGGACACTTGTCCCCAGCAACCTGGTACCTGGTGGCATCAAAACGCCCTTTTCTATCGTGCTTTTGATGGGGAGTCACTCTCTCCTCTCCTTAAATACCGAAGACAACGCCTGGACCTGGATCGGCCGCAGTTTTGAATGAACAAGGGAGTTAGTCTCGTTATCCGATGGAGAGGATAATTCTAAGACCTGAAAACCACGAGTCCATGTGTTAATCACCGCAAGTAGGAGCACACATTCAGATTCCTAAGACAACATAGTTATCATTTTGAGTAAGTTAAATACGTAGTTTCTTAGAGTAACTATACTTAAACATGCTTTGAGATGGGCACAGCCGTAAGTCGATAAGTTTCAACGGCTAACCAGAAAAACCGTCATGTTCAGAAGTTGCATGTATCACTAAAGACTTTCTTGTAAATGTGAATAGACATTTAGAAGGAATTGAAATTGTGTAGAAAAGACACAAAATGAGTAGACATGTACAGGCTGGGAGTTTTTTGGACATTCTGTTCTTAAGCACTTAAAATTCTTGAATAAGGCATGTTTGTTTGGCTTAAATAGGAAATGCGCACACATGCTATGAAATTCAAAGGGAAGAGAAGGGTAGCTGAAGACAAATGTTTCCCACCCCAACGCCCTGGTCACCAGACTTCCCTTCTCTGAGGTAACTCACGTTCAGAATTTCCTGTATATTTTTCCGAAATATTCAGTGCATAAACAAGCATGTACCTGTATTTTTATTTTGCTTTGTTTTGCGTAAGTGGCACCATACTAGAAATTCTATCGTGCAGTTGTTTGGCTTTGTCCATTTTTTATATCTTACAGATTGTCTCACATTGATATGGAGCTGGCTCCATTTTCTTTCTTTCTTTCTTTTGTTTAAGATTTATTTATTTTTAGAGAGAGAGGAAGGGAGGGAGGAAGAGAGAGAGAAACATCCATGTGTGGTTGCCTCTTGTGCGCCCACAACTGGAGGCCTGGCCTGCAACCCAGGCCTGTGCCCCGACTGGGAATCGAATCAGTGACCCTTTGGTTCGCAGGCCAGTGCTCAGAACACTGAGCCACACCAGCCAGGGCTCATTTTCCTTTTTAAGGGTTAAATGGCATGACTATAGATGTAACACAATTTAAGCTATTTGGTAAAACCGCTCTTGCTTGGGGTGCCTTGGGCAGCTACTCACCCACCCTTTATTTCTCCTTTACCTTTTATTTCCTGTTTAACTTGTTGGCTTGTTTGTCCGTTCATGTGTTTTCCCTCCTATTTCAAGGAAGGTCAAAATAAACGTGGAGATGATGATGATCACAGAAGGGTGGGTATGTGATTGTGAGGAGACAGTTTGCATCCACAGAGGATTGCTCATCGGTGGCTGGAAAGTGCCACTGGACACTGAGCTCTCCCAGGAGGAGGCTTGTGGCAGTTGCTGATCACAGTGTCAGAGCCAATTTCAAGCTACCAAGGTGACATCACTGCACTGCAAGCAGGGAAGAGCCAGGCATCGTTTTACAGCGTCAGCACCGAATGGATACAGGTCTGACCTCAGCACCATGGAAAACAGTAAGGTAATAGGGACATGATGCATTTTAAAAGGTACATGACTTCGGTTTTAGTATAATTCCTTAATACCCGTTGTGCTTCTTCAATAATTTTTATTTCCTCTTAAAATTTTTTTCCCATTACCATTGGCAAACAATATGATATTGGATTCAGATGTACAACCCAGTGGTTACACTTTGGACTATAAAAAACTATTTTTATAGTTTATATTTGAGTAGCAGTTTGTTAACTTCGAAAATGTCACCAACAGCTCTCGTGAACTGGTGTGAGCTGGCTCTAGCACGACTAGCCGTGTTTGTCCTGGTGGAAGACGCATCCGCATTGGCACGTGGCTACGCACATCTGCTCTTGGCTGCTAATCATCTCACGTTTACGACATTCCTGAAAATGTCCACCGACACTGAGTGGGCACCCTCGGCAGGCCCAGCACCGAGAGGGTCTCCTAGCACACAGCACGCAGTGCACAAATGTTCACTGAATGCGTAAAGGTACGAGTGTAAGGCAGACTATTTTGAAAATGGGTCCTTATTTCCTAGAAAAATGTTTACTGTTTGTAAGCTACTGGATACTCAAAGAGCCCACGAATCGGCATACACGCCCAACATTGCATACTGTCTGGTAACATGGATAGCCATTTATTTCTACGTCTGTAGATGCTTTGGTGATAAATGCAACATAAACTTATTTTAAAATGTCATTGAATTTATAGTAGCTTGTTGTTATTATCCAGTTTTTCAGGTAAGTCAAAATATATGGCAAAAGGATGCTTGTATTGGAAAAAATGAAAAACTTAACTTGGAGGAACAAGTTCAAAATCAGTTGCATTTAATTTTATTTTTAAGTATATTTTATCGATTATGCTGTCAGGGTTGTTTAAACTGTTTTCCCTTTGCTCCCCTCCACCCAGGATCCCCCTTCCCTCCAGCAACCCCACCCCTCTCAGTTCATGTGCATGCATATAAGTTTTCTGATTTCACCCTTTCCTATATTATTCCTAAGTCCCCCCTGTCTATTTTGTACCCACCAATTATGCTTCTTAATCCCTGTACCTTTTCCCCATTTCTCCCCCCGCCCCCTCCCAGCTGATAACCCTCCAAATGATCCCCATACCTATGGTTCTATTCCTATTCTAGTTGTTTGCTTAGTTTGTTTTCGTTTTTATGTTTTAGACTCTGTTGTTGATAGTTTGTTATCATTTTAATGTTCATAGTTTTGATCCTCTTTTTCTTAAATAAGTCCCTTTAACATTTCATATAATGACGGCTTGGTGATGATGAACTTCTTTAGCTTTACCTTGTCCGGGAAACACTTCCTCTGCCCTTCCATTCTGAATGAGAGCTTTGCTGGGTAGAGTCATCTTGACTGTAGGTCCCTGCTTTTCATCATTTTGAATACTTCTTGCAAGCCCCTTCTTGCCTACAAAGTTTCTTTTGAGAATCAGCTGATAGTCTTATAGAAACCCCTTTGTAGGTAACTCTCTTTTCTCTTGCTGCTTTTAAGGTTGTCTCTTCATCTTTAACCTTTGGTATTTTAATTATGATGTGTCTTGGTGTGGTCTTTTTTGGGTCTAACTTGTTTGGGACTCTCTATGCTTCCTGGACTTGTATGTCTATTTCCTTCACCAAATTTGGGATGTTTTCCTTCATTATTTTTTCACATAAGTTCTCAATTTCTTGATCTTCCTCTTCTCTTTCTGGCATCCTATAATTTGGATGCTGGAACATTTAAAATTGTCCCAAAGGGTCCTAAGCCTCTTCTCATTTTTTTCAATTCTTGTTTCTTCATGCTCTATTGGTTGACTGTTTATTTCTTCCTTATGTTCCAAATCATTGATTTAAAGCCTGGTTTCCCTCCCTTCACCACTGGTTTCATGGTTTCGTGTGGGTTTTCCTTCATTTCCCTTAGTATAGCCTTCATTTCTTCCCTTTGCATTTGCTGTGCTTGAGCATGTCTGTCAAGTCTGTGAGCATCTTTATCACCAGTGTTTTGAATTCTGCATCTGTTAGGTTGGCTATCTTCTCGCTGGTGTGGCTCAGTGGATTGAGAGCTGGCCTGCAAACCAAAGGGTCACTGGTCAGATTGCCAGTGAGGACACCTATCTGGGTTGTAGGCCGGGTCCCCATTTGGGTGTGTGAGAGACAACCACACATTGGTGTTTCTCTCCCTTTCTCCCCTCTTCCTCCTCCTGGAGCAAAAAATAGGCAATAAATAATTAATAGCTCTTCTTTTAAGGTGACTAGTGGTTTGAATAATATTACTTAGACAAGTAATATATGTGAAGTCAAAGTATAGAAGACTGTAATAAGATATGACATATGACTTTGCCTGGAGGGCCACGGAAGTTGACAATTAGGTTCAAGGCAGAACTAGCAGACAGCTATGACCCTGGGTCTGGCTGGGTGGGGATGAGGATCATCTAGACAGACAGGCACAGTTTGTGCTAATACTCTGAGGGACCACATAGCTTAGTTCATTGCAGAAAAACTAGGGAGGTCTCCGAGTTTGAAGCTCAGCAAGGGAGGCGGAAAAAGGTACAAAATGAAGTTGGAGAGGGAAGCAAAGGCTGCATGATGCAGACAATGTGCAAAGATGGTATTTAGGCTGAAAAAAAATATCCAGACAAAACTGGAAGCTGTCAGTCTGCACTTCACACTCCTAAATCAGCCACAAACTTGAGGTTTTATGCTTCCTTTGCTGTGAAAGTAAATATTATGGGTTGCAATATACCTGACCCAAACCTTGACATCCCTTTACAAGGACTATGAAAAAGGAAACTAAATCAATGTTTCCTTCACTGTCACTCTAAGTAAACTCCCCGTCACCCGTGATAAGGATGAGTTCAACTCACCCATTCTATTGTCACTAGTATCTGCTAGATTCTACACTCCCAAACTCAGTTTGTGCAGTTCGTCACAACTCACCTGTCACCTAAGATGGTGCCTGGCACATAGCTAACTCTCAATGCATGTTTGCGGAATGAATAGCTGCCCTTGGTAATGACATAATTATCATTCCATAAATTCTGTCTATAATCCTTCACTCCAGAGAATTCCATACACCTTCTTAATCTGCTAGCTTACATTATTTCCCATTCTTGGCCCCATGTAAGGAAATTCTTGAAGTCTCTGAGAAGTTCTGTATTCACTTTGTGGATCTATGGAATTCACAAAGACTCAACCATCTATTTCTTTGACCGATTACAATGCTCTTTGAACTGAATTCCTCAACAAAAGTATAGAAGCCATCCCGGTTAAAGGGTTCTTATATCAGCACACACACACAAATGAAGAGAATAAAGACAGTTTAAAGGTTAGCATATCCTGATCAAAATTCTCAAGATAGACAAGAGAAAAAGCCATGTGCCTGAAAAATGTTCAAGGGCTGTGATTAAAAACAAATGATAAGCTCAAGGTTTTGTACAGTCATCCAAAATCAAAACGGAGACTTTAACCTCATTTAGATATCTTTATTATCTTACAATGTGCCAGAAGGACGAGATGACTCCCCAGAGTGCAGGAAGCATACTTCTCTGAGCTCTGCTTTGAATCACACTAATATATTATCATGCTGTTGTTGCTGAAGTATTCCATATTAAAACGGTGTGTGAGTGTGTGTGTGGGTGCGCACACGCGTGCATGTGTGTGCATGCGTGCAGAAAAACATATGGGATACTGCTTTGTTAGGCATTTTTCTCCTGATGAGTCAATTAGCAATACATCATCACACACCACGTGACTCTGCCTCCATGTGAGGCCAATCTGTGTCTACTCGAACATGGTACAAGCAAATGCAAGTAAAGTTCAACCCACTGCAGAAATCGGGTGAAAGGCATGCCCACCGCAGAACGGCAGGTGCTTCAACGGGGCCGAGCTGGAGAATCATTTTGGGGTGTAGGGGTGTGGGGGTGAGTGGTAAACCGCAGAACCATTCCACGTGGTGGTCGCTGCGCCTGAGAGAACATGACCACAGTCTTAGGAATAAGCGGTTGGAAGCAGACCTGGCCAGGAGCATTTCAAGACTCAGGAGGTCCCAAGGGGGCAGACTCAGGTTGGTTGGTACATGCCCAGAGTGCAGTTCCGTAATCATCGGGTGGCGGTTAGCACGCCCTCTCTGTAAGTGTGCCCCTGCGCTAACGGAGTGTGACTACAGCAAAATGATTGCATGTGACCGCTTTAATTTTCAAGTGGAATAATCGTCACAGGCTACTTCGTTGATTCAATTCAAGCAGCAGTGTTTTTTGAGGCTTAATCTGAAGCCCAGCACTTGGCGAATGCCTCAAGTTTGTTCCCCTCACCCCTGAATAGAGGGCAAGTTTACTGGGGAGATAAGAAACTCTCCAAGAACACAACTGGAAATCATGCGAAAGAGCATAGAATCAGGAGCTGAGCCATTTCGTGTGGGCCACGCGATAAATTCTATTTCAATGGAACAAGTCCAGGCCCCGCTCCTGGTCAGCAGAGGACGTACTGTTGGTTTGTGCAGCATGGACAGGATTGGGTCCCCGACAGGACGATGAAGGTATTTTCAACGACCGGCATCAGAGAAAGGAGGGCCAGCTTGGTGGGCACAACCCAGTAATGGAAACAGCTTGGAGAAGAGCTTTGCTAAGCCCTGCCGTGGTGCCGTCATCAGGTTTGAAACCAACCTAGTTACAAAGCTCCTGTCTCCTGGTCCCAGTGGCCATGACTGGTGCCACGTAGCCTTGGCTCCAGGTTACGAGCATGTGAAGGAGTCGGGCACCACTGCCTTCCGGTCTGTAGCAATACACCTCCGCCCTTTAGTGAGGGGCCTCGCCAGTGCATGGTTTCCGTAGTCACAGCAAGCCTCCAGGTGTTCGTCAAACGGGCTGAAATGCATTCCCCTGCTGCTCAGTGATGCACACTATCATGCCTTCATTTGAAAGACCTCCTTTTCTCCTTGAGTCCCCGCCGCCACTGGTAATTGAGGAAAAACAGTGTCTAGTTAAAAGCCTCTTAGTCAATCCACAATCTTAACTCTCTTCCTGCTAGACCTTTCCTGCTGCTGGAAGGGGCCTCCTCTGCCCTTCTTCCTGGTCCAGATCGTTCCAGATTGTTCCTGAGGAGAGAGGGAAGCTTTGCATTAGGCGTCTGCTGGTGAGAAGGAGGGGGGCCTTCGCCTCTGCTCCTGATGCGTCAGGTCAGAAACAGTGGTTCCCAGGGGCGCACGGCTCCTGAGCCCTCGAAAAGTGGCCAGACCAAACTGAGGGTGTTGTTGATATGACATAGACATTGGCTTCCAAAAAGACTAAATATATATATATGTCTAATTAATATTTTTATATTGATTACAAGTTGAAATGAAAATACTTTGAATGTGTATTGGGTTAAACACAATCAAATATGTTACCTATTCGAATTGATTTCACCTTTTAATTCTTTTCCCTTTTTAATGAGGCTACTAGAACGTTTTGAATGACATGTGTAGCTTGCACTGCATTTTCATGGGCCAGCTCTGCAGCTTCTGTCCTCCTGCAGGGCAGCTGGCCTGTCCCCTGGGGAGTGGCCTGGCATGTGCTCAGCAGGGGCTGGTCTGCGGGATCACCATACTGGAGATGAGGGTCCCCACCGCAGACCCTAGCTGTAAATTCCGCACCCATGACAGCTGTCTCTTCCCAAGGTAAGCCACTGGATCTGTGAAACTGTGACGCACACACTGTTTGTTCTTCCAGGTCTCTGGTTCAGCGCTCCTAAAACCATTGGAATTTCCTGTGAGGAACACAGCCGAAGGTTTCTCTTGTTATGTTAATGATCGATGTTAGGAACTTGGGGGGCTGGAATGTTCTGTCCCAATGTTCTAGCCGCTGGCCCTGACTGGGAGAGGGCCTGGAGGTGAATCACTCACCAGTGGTCAGTGATCAATGACGTAATCAATCACACCCCAGCCCTGAGGCTCCGCGCCCTCCCTGGCGTATATGAGCCTCTTCCATCCGGCTATCCCTGAGTTACGTCCTTTCATGATAAACCAGTGATCTGTTGCTAAAATGCTTCTCTGGCCCTGGCTGGTAGCACAGTGAATAAAGCGCCCACCTGTGAACCCAAAGGTTGCTGGTTCGATTCCCAGCCAGGACACATAGCCAGGTTGCAAGCCAGGTCTCCAGCCAGGTCTGTGTGGCTGGAGGCAGGTGAAAGGCAACCATACATGGATGTTTCTCTCCCTCTCTGTCTCTCTCCCTACACCTCTCTCTGGAAATAATAAATAAAAATCTTAAAAAAAAAAAAAAAAAAGGAAAAAAAAAAGGGAATGGTTCTCTGAGTTCTGTGAGCCACAGAATTCATTCATCTCAAGGAGGGGGGCATGGCAGCCTCTGACTTAGAGCCACTGGTCACAAGCCCAGTCACACCCCGGACCGGTGGTTGGAGTCTGGAGTCGGCAGGGGGATGGGACCCTTCGCCTGACATTATGGGAGACGGTGTCGGACGATTGAAGTTGTGGGACACCCAGCTGGTGTCTGAGCATGGCAGCATGGGAGCCCCACCCCACCCCACCTGGAACTGGGTGTAGAAACCTCGGCCACCGTTGCAGCCCTCTCCCGGCAGCTGAGGAGCAGGGGCAGGTTAGATGCTGGTCCCATCCCAGGCCCGCAAGTCTAAATCCTGCCACCGCCCTGTTGACTGCCGGGTCCAGAGCTGTGGCAGGGGGAGCAGCGGGCCGGGCGAGTCAAGAGTTCTCAGCTGCCCCACCCACCACCTGGGGCTCCTGTGCCCTCACCACCCCAACTTTGCCCTCGCCCAGAAGGACGGTGGTCTGCTTCTCTCCTCTGCCTCACCTGTCCCTGCTGCCCCCCTCCGAAGAGATGAAATGTTCCTTTCCCTCTCCCTGCCCGAGAGGCAGGGCCCACCCATCCTCTTCTCCGGGCTGGATTACAGTAAAACTGTGTAAAGTGGTTCGTGAGGTTGGCTCTTGCTCTTCCAAAGAGAGCTTCCAAGACAGGCCACAGAGCCACCGAGCTCCCCTGGGGAACACAGTACTGTCACTCACGTTGGTGACATCATCGGTGATGTCATAAACTCACAACTGCCTGTTTTACGGGACTGTCCGTACCTCCTGAAATCCTGCGATTCCCTACAGAGCCATTGCTTCTAGTCTTCACATATCTATTTCATTGCTTCCTTTCATACATGTTGAATAATATATACGTAACGCGTACTTCTTTACCAAATGCAAGCAGGACAAAAAAGCAAATAAGAAGGCGCACCCCAAACACCAGCTTAGTCATCAATTTTAAATACGTGCTGCCCCTGTTTCACTGATAGAATCTTGTGAACATGTTTTCACATTGATTAGTATTGAAATGTACATTAATTTTAATAGCCATTGAGTATTCCACTGTAGGATTGTACCCCTAATTTTCTTGTCTAGCCCATATGAATAGGTTGAGGGGGGATGGGTAAAGTGAGCAGAACCAGGACAGGCATCCCGGTAGATGTGTCATTTTGCACATGTGAAATTACCTCGTGGAATAAACTTCAGAAGAGAGACTGTGGATAAAACGATGTACATTTTATATTTTCATACATTGTGCCAAATTACATGATAGGAAGGTTTTTGTTTTCCCTTTTCACTTCCTATAACAATGGGTCACTTCATTCTTTTAAAACTTTATAGATGTAGAAATTAGATCTCACAGTTGTTTATAGTTGCATATCTTTGATTATGCTTTGAGATGAATATACTTTCCTATTTATTTACCAAATATATTTCTTCATATATCACTGTCCTATTAAAACTTACCACTGATTTTTAATTGATTTCTTAAAGATTTATCCCATTGTACACATGACTATTAAGCTTTTGACACACGTCATGACTTTTTCCTAATTTTCATTCATCTTTCAGCTTGTTTACTGTATTCTTTTCCACAAAGTTGTTTTTATCACTTAATGTAATGTCCAGTTTCTGAACAATTAAATGTAAATATAGAGACACATGTTCTTCAAGTTCTTTTACATTTAACTATCTTTCTTAAATCACCAGCTGCTTAAATATCATCTTTTATACTACTGGTTGGATTATACCTTTACTGTACAATAAATGCCTAAGTATAAATTTGGTCCTATTCCTAGACTCACCAGTGTTTTCTATAAATCTATCTCTGAGCCAATAAAAAATGATATTTTTTAAAAAAGAAAGTGTTTCATACAAGGAATAGGCCTTCACTGGTCAGGGGGAACGGGGTTGGGGGGAGGGGGGAGGCAGAGGCAAAGAAGGGGAGCAGCTTAGACAAGAACCTAGTATAAAGGAACCATGGACATGGACAACAGGTGGGATTGATTTTGGGGGGAATGGGTGGGTAAAAAAAAAAAAAAAAAAAAATGATATTTTTTAAAAACTAGTAGCTTTATAGTACATTTTCATACATGGTAGGGCTATCCTAACTCCCCAAACTCAGCCTTAGGTGAATCACAACAGCAGCCTTTGCCCCGTGGCTTCTGGAGGGACCCACAAAGGCTCGGGAGAGATTAAGGATAGTGAGGTTGAGTATTTATCCTACCGGCCGCCCACTGTGGGGCCCGATGAATGGCTGCACCTCTCCTCGAATCAAGAGTCCCCGCTCCTCAAAGCCTGCCTTTTCTCTCGGCTTCCTCCAGTTCCAAGCCTCAGCCACCGCGAGCCCTTGCGTCCACTTCACTCCCGGGACAGAAAACAAGGCCGGAGCCCTGGCTGAAGCACTCAGTACTCGACTCCCCTTGTTTGCTGCCCAAACCTTCATCAACAGCCCCTTTGTGACCCTCCTCTTAGCAACCCAGCCTGCGTGTGTCAGCTGCTTCTCGCTGGGAAACGCCCAGATCCAAGCAAGGATAGTGAGCGTGTCCATCTAACCCTGGCTTCAGTGGGGTTGCTTCTCGCATTTCACCAGTCACCGTGCCACCCCGAGGCGGCAGGCAGCGGTCTCGGCTGTTCTCCAGCCCCCCCCCCCC
Source organism: Noctilio leporinus (assembly GCA_004026585.1). Lineage (NCBI taxonomy): Eukaryota > Metazoa > Chordata > Mammalia > Chiroptera > Noctilionidae > Noctilio > Noctilio leporinus. The sequence goes on along the minus strand of PVIW01002696.1, from coordinate 61,952 downwards.
CCCCCCCCCCCCCCCCCCCCCCCCCGCCGCAGACGTCTAACTGCCGGTTCATCGGCCCGCGCTCCTGCACACCCCACCCTCCCCGGCCGTCCACTCCCCGTGGGCGAGTGATCCCACCTGCCGTCTTAGCTGCCGTCCTCCAGCTGCGCCCCGTCCCACCCTTGGACTGCTCCCGGGGGCCCTGGGCTACTCGCTCCCGCTGGCCAGACCCAAACGTTTCATGCCTGTCCCACGTGCAGGAGACGTCCCCGTTGGCTCCAGTACCCTCCCGCTGTAGCCTCCCCCTTCTTCTTGACCTCTACTGGACTTGACTCCAGCTGGCCCTACCTGCTCCAAGGCCTTGGGAAATCTCTGGCAAGGTTGCTGTGTCCGACGGGACGGGGTGAAGAGGGCAGGAGGTTTCCTTGGAAAGAGCGCCTGTGAAATAGGAGAGCGGGAAAGAAGAGAAGCGGAATCTGCCACCCCGAGCTGGAAGGGGACTTTGAGGGGGCACTCATGTTGGAAATTTTAGTTCCAGGTAGCAGCTATTGAACTTAGTCATTCATGTACGTAAAAGCTATTGTTTCAGGATCTGGAGGTGTGGCCCACCTTGGCTCCAGGGTGAGGTGACCACCGCCCAGGACTCAGATGAAAGAATGCTACAGCTTTTCTCTCATTATAAAATGAACCCCAACCCGCTTGCCCACACCTTGCCTCTCCTTGTGAAAGGGCCCGTTTCTAAGGGAACGGAAGGCAGTCTGTTGGGGAGCAAACCCTCCGTCTTCTCAGACCGCGGACCATCTGAATGAAGTGCCCATGGAGACCCAGCCCCTGTCTCTGCTGATTGGGTCTGGTAGGCGACAGGCAATGCAAACACTGGCTTTTCTGGTTTCAACGTGAATTAAGGTAGTAAATACACAGTACAGTAGACATACAGATGAGGGCTTATAGAATCGTCCACCTGAAGCTTGTATTACTTGATTAACCAGTGCCATCCAAGAAATTCAATTGAAAAAAAAAAATTGCCCCCCCAAAATGGGCTTCTTTGTGATATTGATTAACTTAAGCTGGTTACTTCTAAGACAGAAAGACCGAGGAAAAGCCTTTGATCTTCCCCAGAACTGCCCTAAGGAATTTAGATAGAGGACCGGCTCAAGGAAGCGTGTTATGGCTGCAGATAGCTGGGTTGAAATGAAGCCAGGCTCCTAGGCCAGGGGAACCAACCGTTTGAGCCGGCCGGCCCCCTCTGTCCCATTATCAGAGATGGCTCAGAAAATGTGCATTTACCAAATGTTTGCTTTCGTATTCTTGTTTTTTAATTTATTGTTGTTGTATTACAGTTGTCCCATTTCCCCCCATTGCTCGCCGCTGCCCCACCCGCCCTCCTTCCCTCCCCCACAGTTAGTCCCACAGGTTGTCCGGGTCCGTAGTCTTCTACATCAGCTACTTCACTAAACCCTTCCCCTCCCCTCTGGTCACCGTCATTCTGCTCCTTTCTTTCCATGTCTCTGGTTCTGTTCTTTTTCTGTTTGTTTTGTTCGTTAGTGTCCTGTATTAGGAGAGATGGTGTGGTATTTGTCTTTCACTGCTTGGCTTATTTTACTAAGCATGAGACTCTCCCGTTCCATCCATGTTGTTGCAAAGGGTAGGAGATCTTTCTTTCTTTCTTTCTTTCTTTCTGCTGTGTAGTATTCCATCGGGTAAATGTGCCAGTGTTTGGATCCGTTCATCCACTGACACTGATGGGCCCTTAGGCTGTTTCCAGCACTTGGCTATGGTGAATGGCGCTGCTATCAACATCGAGGGGCGTAGGTTCTTCTGAATTGGGGTTTCGGGATTCTTCAGGTATCAAATGTTTGCTTTTTTAAAAATATTTTTTTTTATTTTACTTATTCTTAGAGAAAGGGGAAGGGAGGGAGAGAGGGAGGGAGAGAGGGAGAGAAACTGATCAGTTGCCTCCCCCACGCCCCCAACCAGTGACCTAGCCCGAATCCCAGGCATGTGCCCTGAGCAGGAACTGAACTGGTGACACTTGGCTAGTCACCAGTGTCTAGTGAGCCACGCCAGGCAGGGCCTAAGCATTTGCTTTCCAAGTTCATGTGAAGCGGCCTCCTCTCGTTCAGGTCCCGGACCACTGCCCTTCGTCCTTAGCTCCAGGGCTCCGGGTGGGTGGTGGTTGGGGGACACAGAAGCCCCGTATTCCTGCGGGGCCCTCATATGTGCACATGGGGCAAATCTGGTTATTTTCTCCTGTTAGCGTCTCTCATGTCTCCGTGATGGTGAGACCAGCCAAAAGAACTCAGCGGAAAAAAGAGGAGGCACATTCTCCTCCCCTGCAGAAAGCAGCAGGATTTGGGTGTGAAATGCCTTCAGAGGGGTCGCAAATCTGAAAAATTCTTGGCCCATCCAACAGGAAAGTCGGGGTCAAAAACTGCTCCTTCGAGGAGGCCTGAGCTGGGCAGACGCGTCCTCACCTGAGCCGGTGTTCCCCTCACGGGCCTCGGGCTGTCGGCAGGATCTGCCCTCCCCCTGGGAACCCAGGCCGGCCCTGAAGGCGCTGACATCGGACTCCGCGGGCTCCGTGCCACCATCCCCCTGTCAAAAACCCGTTCTCTTCCAAGCCTCCGCTGTCACTCCCCCGCTTCTTCTCCACGGAATTTGAGAGATGCTCTTCCTCTGATCACCCCACTCGTGTGTCTCCTGAGGGTCTTGTTGGTTGTGTACCTTGCACACGGTGCCTAGAAGAGTGTCAGACGTTCACTAGCTTCAAGATGCTGCTGACTCACCCTGCCCGGCTCCAGCCAAGGTCTCCCCCAAGCCTGCCGCACTGGGGCAGGGTCCTCTAGACAGACAATTCATGGCTTGGGCTGAGGTCTTTGTTTTCCCTCCAGTGGTTTCCGTCTCAGCAAGGGGTGCAACCCCACGTCTTCCCTCCGTCACAGGGTCCCCCTGTTCTCAGGCTCAGTCTGTTCTGTGCACCCTCCCGCCCCACTCCCAGCAAGCATGGTATTTCTTGCCTCTAAAATAGTGCAGTCACCTCCAAGTGGTTGCCTCCTCTTTCCGCCTTGCGTCCCGTTTTCAGTCAACCTTATCATCACTTAAATAAATGAAATTTAGAACAACCATGCCTCCAGTGAGGGCGATGCGCAGGGAAGCAACGTTGGGATATAATTTTACCTGTTGTAGTTGTTTCCTGTGGCCGCCACACGAAATCATGACAACTTGGCGGCTTGAAACTACAGGAATTTATTTTCCCACAGTTCTGGGGACCTGAAGCCTGAACTAAAGATGGTGGCAGGGCCGCGTTCCATCTGGAGGCTTCAGAGATCTGTTTCTTCCATCTTCCATCTTCTGGGGGCCAGGGCATGGCTGGGCTTCCGTCCGCACGTCTCCTCTGTGTGTGTCTGCCTCAGGACTCCTCTTCTCACCTATAAAAGTGCACGCGACGGCATGGAGGGCCCACCTGGATGATCCAGGAGAAACCCTGCTCTCAAAACCTCTAACTTGACCACGCCCTTTCCTTGCAAGGTAACATTCCCAGACTCTGGATCTCAGGATGTGGATTTATCTATGAGGAGGGGGTGGCATTCAGCCCACTTACAGCTATCAAAGTAGCAAAGCTTTAAATACAGCAAATATTCAACGCAGGCAAGAGAGCCTCCAAAACAGGAAGCAGACACAGGTGTAGCTGGTGAGACTACACACTGGTACAACTCTCAGAACAATGTGAATTATGACCGTTAAAAATACTTGCACTCTTACCTAGTAATCCCACGCTAGATAGCTGTCTTAGACAAATATAGCTAAATATGGACAAACAGAAGAATCAAATGTATATACGTATAAAAATTTGTATACATATGGAGAAAAGACTAGAAAACATTGCACCAAAATGCCCAGCATGGCTATCACTAATAGGACATAGATATTGTTATTTATACTTGTGGATGGGTTTTAACTATTTTTTGATGAACATGCATTACTTTAATAATCAGTTTAGTCTGTTTGCAAGTGTAATCCTATGAGTTGTGGATTGGAGTTTGATTCACAATGAAGGAATAAATGACTAGTCAGAGAAGGGTTGCACACAACTTTCCAAAATAGTTAAAGTCTTATTTGGAGATATCGCCAGAGCCAAAGCAAGACAGAATAAAAAACTCCGCTCTGGACATCAGGCTCCTGGGATTTGTGATTAAATCCCCTCATGTGCCAGGATCCATCTACCTCTGGAGAAAGTTAAAAGTAAGAGAGAGATAAGTGAAGCCAGGTCAGGTCACCCTATTACGAGGGTAAAGGGGGCCCAAGATGTGTCACCTGGCTCGTTTTATCACTGAAAGACAAGTGGCTGCACTCTGGAGAAATGGGAAAGTCTCCTTTAAAACAGTGTTCTAGAGAGAGAAATGCAGTATCTCAGTCGGGCCTCCATGTTCTTAAATATGTCAATGACATTGGGCAGTGGTCTGCAGGAGGAGAGACGTAAGTCTGAATTTTCTTTTGGGAACAACAATGAAAGAAACTGCTCCTTTTATTCTATGGTAAATCTAGCTACTTAATTATTTTATGATTTTATTTACAATGAACTCCTGTATGATTTCTGGGTTAAGATCAAGATATTGGTAACAAAATCATTATTAAGCGAAAGGCTAAGTAAAATACTTTGAAGAAAAAAATGCCCCCCACAATAAGAAAATTTTTAAATGTGTCAAGTCCAGCTAGGAGTCATATGTTCAACCCGCATCATAACTGAAAATCACGTAGTTCCACAAGGCAAGTGCCTTTTTTTAATTCTGAAATGCTGTCGCACATGGTTGGCTATAACCTGAGGGCACCAATTAACCTTAAAAGATACTTAAAGAGAACTTATTTAGCTTCTGCTTATTTAGTAATTATTAACCTCATCCATTCAGTGCCTCACTCAATAATCACAGAGAAGCAGATATCTTACAGCCTCTGTCTCAGAAAGCCTCAGAAGAAACCACGGCTTCCCCATTCAGGACACACAAAACATCTTAAGGATTAAGACAATTGCAGTCAAAGGACTCTCCTCTTCCATTGTGCACAAAGATCTCAAAGCCTTTCACCTCGAGAGATTATGCAGAAAATGCGCAGACAGTTTCCCCAGAGGAAATTCAATTTGGATGACTAACTCCATGAGAAGATGAAGCATAAAGAACCAGACAAGGAACCAGGGAGACGCGCTGAAGTTGAGCAATTATCCTGACAATTAAGATCCAGTTAGGTGTATTCATCCTCCAGACCTTGGTTATAGTTCAGAAAGACATCCTTCAGAGAAAGTGACTATGTTCTAAGCAGAGAATTTATGGAGGCTTGACTGTAAATAGCCTGTTATCTGGTGTATCTGGTAGAGACCAGATGTGTGCCTGCTGTCATGACCTGCAGAGGGAATCGTTTTTAAATGGAGAGAAAGGCAAAAATAAATACATATGTCATGTCAAGCACACACACACATTTTAAACACACATACATACTAGATATGGGCATGTACACACATAAATATGTATAAGGACTGTCTTTGCATTCTTCAGTCAAAAAATCATGAAATGACAGGAATGGTAATTTTTTTAGAGTAGATTTGAAAACGTTTTTCAGCCTCAAGAGATTGCTATGGGGATAAGAAATTAATAAAGACCATGACAGCAATGGGTAAGTGAATAAGAGAAATACTAGCCCCCTATCAACAAAGACAATATAGGCATATTTGTTGTCTGTGATAGTCTTTACTATAGAAAAGTATGTCACAGGACAGCACATATAGTATGTCTAGGTAAAAGTGTGTGTTGTGTGTGTGTGTGTGTGTGTGTGTGTAGAAAGATGTCTCTGTCCTACATGAGCATCAGATAAATATTTCACTAAATGAACAGGATTAATCTTATGGTTATAAGACCTGGGTGATTTTTAGTTCCTTTTTTCTTTTTCTATATTATTTTTCCTTAAATAAAGAGAAATACATAAAAAATAACATTATTACTTGCCTACATGTGACTCAGTAATGCAAATATCCTAGAAATACCACTTACCACTCAATTTGGATTTCAGTAACATTCATTCTGCGGTCCCTGGGTTTTTCAGAGATAGAAGGATCTGGATGAAGAAAACTCACTGAAGATAATGGTGTGTATATGAAGTACCAGACATTAGGAAAAGTGGGGAAAAAAGCTTGTACATTTCTGTGTGTTAATTCATCATTTCTCTCATTGTTTTCTACTTGAGCACCCTAACTGTAGAAAGAAGAATCTGGAAGGCTTCCCCAAACTTGAAATTTCTTTGAAGTCTTCTTTGTTTAATCTAAAAATTTATGAGAGTTTTGCATTGTTTCACAACTTATCTGTAATTTTAACACAAAAAAATCGGGTGTCAATATATTGATCCTAGAGATTGATGCTCCTAGAAAAAGCTGGCCACTGTTTTCTGGCGGTGTGAGAGCCTGGGAAGAGGTGATCCATCTTTGTAAAGAAAAAAGTCAGACCTGAAAACACAGGACGCCCCCTCAGTATCCCGGACAGGCCAGTTGTTTACCAGTTCTCTTCACTGTTCAAGCCCTAAAATTCAAAACAATCTTTAAAATAAGAAAATATGGACTGGTACGGTATGTAAAGCATAGTTAAGAAGTACTCATTTCAGCTCATCAAAAAATCAGGGATAAAACTGAGAAAATTTTTATTTCTAAAGACTTTTTATGGTAATCATCTTGTCAGTATTCTGATAATATTACACTTTTCCTACAACTGTTTGGTAAAATTTTAAATGTTCATAAAGGCTTATTAGAAAGCGACTAAGCCCCCAGACGTTCATAAATTACCCACAATATCAAATTTATTTTAAAACAAGGCATTATTTCCAACTCCTCCAGGACAACAAAATAAAACTTATAATATGTATCAATCCTGACATAACGTTATCCTTCAAAACATGCAATTTTTCTCTCTTAAGAAAACTGTTCTCACAATCCTAGAGCTTAGAAAAAGTAACTTTTAAGAAAGCATTTAATATTTTTGAATTTTATCACTCTTCTAGTTTAGAAAGGAAAAAATAGAATTAGCTTTTATCACTCTTTTATCACTCTTCCTGTTTAGAGAGAAATAATATAATTGCCCAGTATATGTCAATAAGAAGACATGGAGTAATAAAGATACCAATGGATGAACATATAATTAAAACCATGTGGAAACTTGGCAAGGGATCAGAACAACCCAATTACAATTTCGAAATTAATCTTTTTTTGAATTTTTTGGGAACTGAGCAATCAAGAAAAATAAATTGTATGTTGTTATGAACCCGTTACCGCTCAAAAACTCTAAAATAATAGTATTTTCTTACCAGGGAATGAAACAGGAGCTGACAATCCAAGAAAGGTCTTCAGGGCTAAGTACAACTTTAAAGGATTCTTTTTCTTTTGCAATGATTCATTTCTTAGGTTCAGTGAAACGTGTTGGGTCACAAAGAATGTTCTTATTTTATATTTCTTTTGCCCATAAAATATAGTGCTGTAAAATACAAATCACAGGAAAAAAAAAAAATCAAACAACCTCTAGCCAAAAAAAAAGGGGGGGGGGGCGGCATTTAAAAGAGAGTAACAAGTAGTTTGTGTGTTTTTTTTTTCTTTTTTACATCAAAAAAAGCAACTCAATGCAATAAATTACTGTATCTGAATGTCCTATTTTTGCATCACATTTAAATTGTGGGAGCCTGAAAGAGTAAATGCCAGTACTGGATTCAAAGAGATATTTATCACGTTCTCTAAACTGATGGGAAGAGTACACAGACACAATAGGGATTACAAGTCTCTTTGATGAAGTCTCCCAGATTCAAACCTGTTTTTTCCTCTTTCACAGAACAAGAGATAATCCCCCTGAAATCAATATTTCCCCCTTTAAAAATTGATTTGAACAAAAGACAATTGGGCAAAAGAAGGTACCAAATACATAGTGAAGTTGGGACGTAATAAACATAAACATAAAACCCTAAAATTATATCTCTGCACTAGTTTCAAAAGAAACAAAGGTAATGAGCAGACAACCGCTTGTAATTTAAGGCCCAAAGTCTTCCTTTGACAGCCCACAGATCAATTAAACCCTTCAAATTAGTTTTGATGTGTTAATGTGTGAGTTCCCTACCTCCCCACATTTTCATGGGTCATTACTGGGTTTTTACTCTGGCTTCCCACTGAATTGTTTATTGTGTTTTGTTGCATGTTAATGCAAGGTCATTTAAAGCTATGTAAACACAGGGAAAAATAACTCTAAGGCAGATTATTTTCCACTTTATTGTCTCACACTATCTTGTGTCGTCTAGCTAAGAAAAGGTAGCAAATATTTGAAGCTTGATTAGTTTTTCTCTTCGATAACTGTATCTGTAATCTTTAAGCAATACTTGCAGATGATCAAAACAGGGAGCCACATCCCAGCTTCTGTAAGCTGTTCCAATACACCTCGATTCTCAAAATTGCTAACCTTAACCTGTCACAAATACTAAGCTCCAATACGGGGAGACTAACACATAAAAAAAGAGAATATTTTCCATTGATGACGGGGTGATTCTTTTCACATATGATGGAATCCAAAACAATACCTCAGTTTTCTGTGACAGGGAATTACTGTCACGTTGGCCTCCCCAATGCTTCCTGTTGGGGGTGAGTGGCCTATTCTTCAGAAGGACAAAGTCTGGTCCCTGAATGGCTCGTGGTGTCAAAGGGCCATTAGTATGCTAAGCCTTTCAGTGGCCTGGGATAGCTCCATCCAGCCTTCCTCAATTGTGGCGATGGGCCACGTGACTAACTGATGATTTCAAGGCAAGCTGTGGAATCCTGAGGTCTTCCAGAAATTAATATTCCTTCTGGCAATATGATCCAGTGACTCCTCTTGCTCAATTCTTCAATGCCTGGAAAGAGGGTCCGTTTGAGTGAAGCGCGAGCGATGAGAACAGAGAAGACTCCTCCAGCGTCTCTTGTGATTAGATGTGCAGAGTTTAAAAAGACAAGGCTCATCTGTTTGGAAGAACTGTTGACAGCTTTCATCATGGCCTTCATTTTAATAAATGCTACGAAGAATGGAGACAATTAGAGTTTGCAAGCGATTTTTGAAAACTGAATTAACTATAAAAATGTTTATAGTAATTCTGACGTTCCTTTTACATTTCTTAAAAATATTACTTTCTAGCCCTGGCACCAGCCTACGAACCCAAAATGTCGCTGGTTCGATTCCCAGCCAGGGCACATAACCAGGTTGCAATCCAGGTCTCCAGCCAGGTCCGTAGCTGGAGGCAGATGAAAGGCAACCATACGTGGATGTCTTTCTCCCTCTCTGCCTCTCTCTCTTCCCCTCTCTCTAAAAATAATAAACAAAAAGTCATATATATATATATATATATATAATTTTTATGTTTATTAACTGCCAGCAGCCACATAGAGCAGAGTAAGCACAAAACAAACCTGGAAAAGAAAAAAAGTGAACCGGGTGATTCCTGGTTCCCTATTGACGAGTCACTTATTTTATCATGTCTTAGTCTACATTTAGCCCACAAATCAAGAAGCAAGTTTTATTGAAATAGCACATAGAGCTCCAAAGAAGATTTGAAAGACGACACGCTTTATCGATTTGCCTGCCAACGGTACCAAAGAAAGAGCTGGTGGGGGGACACTGGATGACAACACTGATCAGTCTCTAGGCCTCGCAGGAAGGACATCTATAGAGCACATGTCGCTTGGCTAGAGGGGTGTTCCAAAAATATCAACTGCCTACATATTCAAAGGTAGAGAAAAAATACCCCCCGAAGTTCAGGGCAAAATGTTTTGTTTTGTTTTTGGAGGGGGTAACGGACATTCGCAGTATCCACACATTTGTGTTCAGTTCTCACGTGTACGGAAAACTGAACACTAAAAATGTCTTGTTAGTCTGTGACTCAGTACAGCCGAGACTGGCCAGCTTTTCCATAAATGTGTTCCTTTCCTTTTTTGAACTTTTCTGGGCACGGCGTGAGATCACACAGCCCTGCCTGCCTTGCAGTTAGGTGTCGTTGTGCTGCTGAGTTTCAGCTAAACGGATGTGTTCGGCTAAGGGAGTGTTCAGACTTAGTCCTGAAAGTCTCCCGCATCTGACGAATCACCTAGTGCACGTGTACACACACACACACACACACACACACACACCCCACAGCCTGGCTGGGAACACGAGGGTTCTGGGACCGCGCTGAGGAGCACCGAGCCCGGGAACATGGCTTGGAGGAGAGCTGCCGCGCACTCAGGAACACGGAGCTTAAATGTCATGTGAGTAAGAAATAAGCCATCCTTGAGTCCTTGACCATTTCTTCTCGGAAGCAGAGAACTGCTGAAAATAACGCCAACCCTGTGACATGGCTGTGGTGGTCGAGCTGCCGGCGGTGAGGAAACGGGGAAGCAGAAAGAACCTGAACCGTGACGTCTGCAACCAGACTCCGCAGACCGTCTCCCACGCCAGCAAGGCGGCGTGGGCAAAGAAACTCCGGCTTGCAAGCAGAAATGCAAGACCCAGCAAGGCGGCGTGGGCAAAGAAACTCCGGCTTGCAAGCAGAAATGCAAGGGGATTGCAGGTGCCCCAACATTTAGTTCCCCGAAGGACTGGAACAGTCAACTCCTTCGAAACCCTATAGAACAGTTAGGAAACAAGACTTAAAACAATAAACAGGTTTTGAGCAAGAAAGGACCAACGTGTTCTAGTTTGTCCCAGGTAGTCATGATTTGCGTGTACTGTTTTTGCCGAAACAGGAATAGCATAAATATGACTCATTCTGAGGCAAAAGTAACATTAGACGTGTGGCCTTTGTACTCAAGGTCCAGGCACCGTCAGGGTAGCTGGCTGGTTAAGAGCGAGGCAAAGTCATAGCCTAACATATAGAAGTAGTTATCCTTGCTGCGTAACAAACAACCCTAACCTCAGTAACGTAAAACAGCGTTGCGATGGTGTACTCACGATTGTGCAACTGGGAAATAGCTCTCTGGGGATGTCTTGTCTCCTCTCTGCATGGAATGACCAAGGGTCACTGGGTAGCTACATCTAAGTGGGTCATTACATATCCTAAGAAGCAAGGAAGCAAAGAAAAAAGATGAGGCTTGAGAATTACATCACCCAGGACCTACCTGTAAGTGCGGTGACTGACCCAGGGAACTGACTGAACAGCGCATACATATGTCAGAAATCCACTACGATGGAGAAGGAATTGTGCTAGCAATACAATTTCAGGCCCAGACTTGAACGTCAAGGAGCCAGCAGTGAAAATGGGGCACCCCCAAGAAGGGCCCAGTTCCAAGGTGCCTGCAGAGGATATTGGACAAGGGAGGCCCTCCAAAGGTCAGGGGCTGGGAACCACCGAGAACAATGGACAGGGGCTTCCTGCCTGAGAAAAATCAGGGCCTTGCCAAAGCAAGGATCTTCCTAACGCCTGCTGAACCGTCAGAACTGCAGAGGCCGGTAAGGACAGCTCTTCCCCTTCCCAAACACAATGCTTATTGCCATCATCTGCCCCTGTCCCACCACGAGGAATTCTGAGGGAGCATGTTGAGGGATGAGGGGGACGTAAAACATGCCTTTCGTTCATGTGTGAGCGCAACCAGTTGGAACGTCAACATGGATTTGGTCGGGAGGTGGCATCTGCGTGAAACGTTGGGTTGCCCTCCTTGGGAGGGAGCGAGTATTTTCTATATGCGAACAGGAGAGAGAAAACCTATATGGCGATGGATGAGTAGACTGTGGCCCCCAGGTCCGTTTCCTTTTCCTGCAAACCACATAGGTCTACCGCCTCTCCAAGAGCTTCTCATGCCGTGAAGTGTTGCTGAGGGACCGAGTCCTGGCCAGCAGGAAGCGGATGGAGGCGCACGGACCACCTCCAAGTCCTATTATGAAAAACTTGCCTCATCATCTGCCTGGTATCTTTTCTCCCCCGCTCACAGGGTGCCACATCTCCAAGGGCCTTGGGAAGGGTGGGGCCAGGGGCCTTGGCCTGCCTGGGACTCTTATCTTATGTTCCGGAGCCACTGAGAAAGGAGGGTTTATTTGTTGAAGCAGGGCGCATTATCTTCACCAACGCACAAAAGTGCATCCACTGGAGATAAACATGATCTGATTCACAAATTCCTACCCTGTTAGTCTTGTGTATGGTTAATAAACCCGGCTGTGTTCATTGTCAATAGCTATTTTAACTGTTTTTGTTTTCTTTTATGGGTTCAGGAGGAAAGTAAAACCTGTATTTGCTAGAGCCGCGTTTGTCCGCTCCCCTCTGCAGCGTGGGGGTGGTCTCCACCCTTTTCCACAGGTCTGCGCTGCTGGTCAGCCCCTCTCTGCCTGGTCCCAGCCCCCACTCAGATCCCGCTGGAAGATCCTGGCGCTGGGGCTCTGGGTCGGTCGGCTGTTTCCTCCGCGCTGAGCCCCAGGGGTGTGGGCAGCTCCCGCTGATCCTGTTATCTGAGGGGTCTCCTGAGCTGCCTCGTTTGGCTCCTCAGCAGTTCCATCACCTGTGTAAACAACTCCCTGAATTAAATTTCCTCCGTTTGAAATAGCTGGAGTGGTTTCTGCTTTCCTGGCAGGACACTGACTGATACGTATGGATGTTGGGAAGGCCTCTTTGAAAAGGTGACATTTGATCAAAGACTTGAGACGGGATGGGGGTGGGGGGTGAGCTCTGTGGATATCTTGGGGGAAGTGTCTTCCAGGCAGAGGGGCAATCCTAGGGGATGAGCAGGCCTGGCATGGAGCAGACAGGCACAGGGCAAGGAAGGAGGCAGGAGCAGGGCGGCTAAAGAGAGGCTCTGTGGCCATATGATCTCTGGGGACTCACCGGGAGGTCTGAGCAAGGGGATGGCACGCATTGCCGTGTATTTTTAAAGGACCACAGTGGCAGCTGTGTTGACATATACTCTAGGGGCAAAGATGAGAAAAGGAAGTCATGATAAGAGACTTACACAGCATTGCAGGCAGGAGATGACAGGGGTTTAGACCTGTGAGCTAGCAATGCAGGCAGCTGTAATTTGAAGGTAGCACCAAAGGAATTTGTTGGGTTGGAGACAGAGAGGTATGGAGGGCTCCAATGGTGCTGTGGGCATCTAAGGAGGGGCAGGCAAATGTGCAAAATGGCCCAGTGTCTTTACCCATGGGAGTGAGGGGTTGCCTCTAACATCTGTGCCCATTTTATTTGTCCCTAATTTCTTCTGGGCATCCTCCAGCGTTGGTGGTGCAAAGTCATGGAAGTCGTTTTTGGGAACTGTTTTTAGGTCTTGAACTGTCTGCTGCCTAATCTCATGTATGAGGATGTTGGGAACACTGTGGGGTGAGACCCCTTTTCAGAAACACCCACATGTTTCGGAGCTACACACCAAAGACAGGGGCCAAGGCTACTTCGAAACGTGAACAGCGGAAAGAACACAGCAGCCGTTAGTCAAGATGGGGAAGGCTGTGGGTGGGGGGACAGATTATGAGCAGATTAGGAATCCAGTTAAATTTGTGATCTTTGTTACACATCCAAGTGGGGAAATTGTGTAAACAAGGGGAAATAAAAGTCTTTAATTCACGAGAAAAGAATGAGCTGGAGATACAGGTTTGAGCGCTGTTGGTAACTAGATGACATTTGAAAGCCAGGAGATTAAATGAGGCTGTCAAGAGGGAAGGAAAGCAGACCAAGGACCGAGTCCTGGGAACTCCTGGCGTTGGCGTTTGGGGAGATGAGGAGGAGGAGCCTGCAGGGAGGAACCCAGAACAGCCCGCATCCCAAGAAGTAAGTGGATTGAGACCTGAGAAATCAGCTGTGTCCAGTGACAGGCTGCATGACATACGTAAGTCATTGGACTGATCACTGGATTTAGCAATAGGGAGGATGTTAGGGTCCTGGGAGGAGCAGTTCCAGTGGAGAAGGGGGATAGGGGCACAATGTACACAGGCAACTGTTTAGGGGGTGGTCCTTGCGAAAAGGTGAGTCTGTCGTTGGGGCAATAAACAGAGTTGGGGTACATTTTGTTTTTTATATGGAAGACATGATCACCTGCTTGTGAATGGAGGAGAACATCCCAGGAACGAGTGGCAGGTTTAAGGGGCAGTAAAGAATGGGTAGAGGGGCTGGAACATTGCCCTCCAGTGGTGGTGCTCGGGCGGGTGGCTCCCTTAGTGTGTGAGTGAAGGGGGCCCCTTCAGTTGGGTGCAGGGCTGCAGGGAGACCGGGTGCACGCGTGCAGTTGCTGGGAAGGAACATGGTGCACGCCTGGAGAAGGGCTCTCTGAGTGGTTCGGTGTCCTCAGTTACGTGGGAAAGCCTTCAGTAGGAGGTGAGGGCAGGGAAGGGGTAACAGGAGGGAGGAGAATGTGAGTCGCCTGATGAAGCGAGGAAATGAAGGGGATAAGAATACATGAATATAGACTATAGAAGAGTTTAATAGGGTTGCCATGGAGAATTAAGGACCCATGTGAGGTTCATGGCCAAGTGAGCCAAATCAGTACACAGTTTGGTGCTTTTCCCGATTGTGTCCAGCGGCAGTGGGCGGGTGCAGGTGCAGGGTAGAAAAAGAGCTGACTTAGGTGAGTTTCACTGAGTATAAGAAAGTGAAAAAGGCAAGGGAGTTGTGAGTATAAGCAAAAAAAAAAAAAAAAAAAAAAGATGATGATAATTGGCCATGGAATTTAATTTGGATAAGGAGGGAGCATTCTCTTCAAGAAAGTGCAGAACAGGGAAATAGAAGGATCCAAGGATGGGAAGCTCTTATGGAATTCAAGGATGGTTGGCAGATCCGGGTATGTTGAGAACTGCGGATGGAAGAGCATCTTGTCTTCATGACCTTTACCTTGACACCCAGGGAGCAGGATGGTAGGGGAACTAGAAGGGGGTGGGGAAAGGAGGTACAACTACTATCTGCATTTAAGGAGGCTTCCCAGGTGTCACATGACCCTTTTTTTCTTCCATTTCATTGGCTGGAACTGGTTACATGGCTATTAGCAAGAGAGGCTGAAAAACCAAGTTTTTATTCCAAAGACCAATAAATAATAAATAAGCATCAAAGAAAGAAAATATATTGAGTTAGGCAATGATTACACTTCTTTGTTTCTAAAATGTATATTTCTCCACATTTTACCTCTCTGAAACCAGGATATATAATATATAGTTGGTAGTGTGTCATGGTTTAACATTTGCTTTTTTTTTGTAGATAGAGTTACAACGCATTTTAAAGCTGACCACTTCTTCTGTTGGGAGAAAGATGGAAGTGTTTTGCCAAGGCAAAGAATCCTGGGTGGAAGGAACAGATTAGTTTCAGGTAAGAGAAAGTGAAGGAATATATTAGTTTGGTTTTCTACATGTTAAGTTTGAGAATTCAGGATTGGAATGCCAGACTGTGATGGGCCATGGGATCAAATTTATGTAGGAAAATTCCTCGAGTTCTTCAAAATTTTGATCGTTTGGATCCTTTGTTTTCCAAAGATAATTTCAAATGGCCGTTCTTCACTATAGGTAGAAATTATTTCGCTTGTTGCCAGAGACTCAGCAGCCCTGCCAAATGTCATAATAATTTTATAAGATGATAATGTATTAATTTAAGCTTGTCAATGAAATAAGCAGTGAAAAATAAAATCTGATTTAAAATATTAGTTTGTAGCCAATAAATGATGGTGAAATTTTTTCATATCTTTAGCAATTGCATGTGAAACTTCTGATAGAAATGTCTGGTTTTAATTTATTTTCTTCTGGATGCTTTATTGGATACCCATGTGCAAGAGGGAAAAAAATTAAAACCAGACAGCTTCAGATCCACTGTAAATTTCACATGCCATCAGAAAGACTAAACTAAATGTTTCTTTTGGCCACCATGCTTCAAATGCAAACTAAAAGTAAAAGCAATTCACATTTTAAAACTCCTATTTGAAATATGAAAATGCTATTTGGACCTAGACATCTATTAAGCTTAGTGGTAGAATCGATAATTTGGGTGAAATTGTGAAAAAAAGAAAAAGAAAAGAAAAGAACAAATGCACTTAGCAAATTATTTCTGTTCCTAAAAGACCCATATATCCTGTATTTGAAATGTGAGAAATAAGGAAATGAAATGGGTTATTAAATTTTTTCTAAAATGCAAGCCTAGTAAAAGGTAGTTGCATGGTTTCAGGTTGCTTGCCAAGTCACACAAGCCCCTGTTCCCAACACCCCATTGAGCCTTCAGGAAATGGCACTTGATCAAAGATGAAATATTAGAAACCAATAAGATCTGTAGACCTGAGAGAACAATCACATTAGAAATAATTTGTTCAGCAAATTGGCAGTTACAAACTAGTCACCGGGACGTAAAGTACAGCACAGGGGATAGTGGTTAATAATAGAATAACAATGTATGGTGTCAGGTTGATACTATACTTATTGGGAGGATCACTGGGTAAGTTATAGAAATGTCTAACTACTATACTGTACACCTGAAACTAATATAATATTGAATGTCAACTGTAACTGAGAAATAAAAAAAAAAAATTGTACAAGCTTTTCCTAAGCAAAAATAACAAAGAAGAAATTTATTTATTTATTTTTGATATTTTATAAGTTTCAGTGAGATTCTTTTCTTTTTTAAAAAAGATTTTTAAAAAGACTTTATTATTTTTAGAGAGAGGAGAAGGGAGGGAGACATCAATGTATGGTTGCCTGTCAACTACCTCTAGCTACAGACCTGGCTGGAAACCTGGCTTGCAACCTGGTTATGTACCCTGGCTGGGAATCGAACCAGAGACCTTTGGGTTTGCAGGCCTTATCCACTGTACCACCGGCCAGAGCTCAATGAGATTCTTTTATTCATTCACCTATCCATCCATCCATTCTTCACCTCTTTTGGGGACTTTTATGTGTTAGGGACGAGGGTAGGTGCTGTAAGTTCAGCCTTACTCAGAGAAATCACACCCAGAGACCTCTGTGTTTATTGGGGGAAGGAAAAGGGGGAACAGGAAAGATGGGGAGCAGCAGGGGAAGAGACTCTTAGAGAAATCACTTTCCATCTGACATCACCAGGCTGGGACTTTTCTGCAGGCATTCTCACAGATGCCTGGATCAAAGGAAGATTAGTTTGTTACCCTAATTTCAACATTATGGAGGGCTAAGAGGGTCTATCTGATTGAGACACTCATTTCAATAGCATCTCCCCAGGGATTCGGACAAGCTAACTTCATTAACTCAGCCCTAAGAGTGTCCTGTCCGCTTCCATGATCACATCCCTGCCAGGTTAGGTATGTAAACACTGACAGAGTTTTAACTAAAGTCCAGGTACAATCAAAGTTCAAAGGTATGTGCTGCCTCCAGGTTGTCTGCCACTGCATCCTAACATGTACTGGGAAGGTGACCAGCAAAGACTTACATGATGTCTGTCCTCAAAGAACTTCCCTCCATTTCAGAGAAAGAGCGGCTGTTGGCACACTGGACCCACAGCAAGGCAGGCGCTGGGATGGAGGAAGGTAGGGAAGGAGGAGGGTGGATGCGGTCAGGGAAGTCAGAAGCATTCCTTGTGCAAAGCATCACTGAATGTGCTTTTGCCACGTGTTTCATATCACGAGGAGTCTGGAGGCACTTTGATTGTGTTGACGCAGAAGCTCAACAGTGCCGTTAAGGACCCAGGCTCTTCCCTCCCTCTGCTCGCCCATCCTTTCTCGTTGGCTGGGCTCTTAGGTTTGTCCCCTGGCGCTGAGAAGACAACACAGCTCCAGGTGTTATGCCCACTCGCAACTGCATCCAGAAGCAGAAAGGGAGGCATTTCCCTTTGTTCATCTCTTTTTTCTGAAGTGTTTTCTTTTTCCCAGGTGGATTTCAGATCCCCCTGGCTAGGCGCTAGCTGGAAGCGCTGATGGGAAAGCAAATGCAGGACATTTTTTAGCATCGAAGCAGGAGTCAGTTGGGCAAGAAAGGGGTAGGTGGGGGTAGGGATAAGACTCCTGCAGCTTCTGCCCAGGGGTCCGCCTCTCTACAGGGATCTTAGAGGTGGAGGGAGCAGCTGACTAGATCGTCCCAGCAGGCCTCAGAGAGCGAAAAATTCCAGGGCAGGAATGCAGGACAGACCACAGGGAGCCTGTCCAATTAGGTGAAGGGACTTTGTCTTTATCCTATTGGTTTCATTTTCCCAGAAAATCCTGATAAACACACCATGGAATGCTACTCAGCCATAAAAGGAATGACCTACTGATACGAGCATAACCTGGGTGGACCTCAAGGGCATTATGCTGGATGGCAGGAGCCGAACTCAAAGTCATGTATTAAATGAGTTCATTGACACTATTTCTGAAATGTCAAAATTATAAAAATGTGGTAGGCTTTATTTCAATGTTGGGTTCCTGGTGTTGACATTGTATTAGAGTTACTTAAGGTGTAACCCATAGGAGAAACTCCGTGAAGGGTACACAACACCTCTCTGTACTATTTTTGCAATTTTCCGGGAAATCTCCAGTTATTTCAAAATAAAAAAAAACTTTAATGAAAATTCCCTGAGATATCTCCCCTCATCTTCTTTTATCTTTCTGTGCGTTTTACCTTTTCCTGGACTGGCTTCCCCTCTTTGCTTCTAGGTGCTAATGTTCCTGAAATCTCTTTCTTTATGTCTCAAATTCTTAAGTTTTCTTTTTTTTTAAGACTTTATTTACTTATTTTTAGAGAGAAAGGAAAGGAGGGAGAAAGAGGGGTAGAGGAATATCAATTGGTGGCCTTTCTTTCACCCCCAAACGGGGACCTGGCCCGCCACCTATACAGGTGCCCTGACTGGGAATCGAACCAGCAACCGTTCGGTTCACAGGCCCCGGCGGAATCCCCTGAGCCACTCCGGCCAGCGCTGTTTTCTTTTAGCCGCAATGCAGAAGAAACAAGGGGTTCCCTATTCCTCTGGTAACCCCATTCTTTCAAATAAAGGTTGTATTTCCATGGAGTTAATTCTAAAGGCAATAGTGTTTTTGTTTTTGTTTTTTTCAAATCTCTTTAAAAAAAAAAACAACCCAGAAACGAACCTGCCTTTTATTTTATACAATCATGGTTCTTAGGGCCAATCAAACATGTTTCCCACAGGTGTCTCCGACGATGATTTCTTGCGTCCCGCGCGTGGAGCGTTCATCTTGGCGTCTGCAGGTGACGACCCCGCATTCGGAAGCGCCTGGGATCGCGCGACAGCCCCTGCTGTGGTCCAGATGTTCCCGTCCCCCCACACGTTCAACAGAAACAGGGCGAGGGAGCCAAACGCAACGCCCGTCCCGTCCGGGGGCCGCGAGCTCCCCCGGCCGCGCTCCCAGCGGGCTCAGCCCCCGGGACCGCGTCCTGCGCACGGACGGCGAGTGGCGGGGGTCTCGGTCCTCGCCGACTTCCTGCGGGTCTGTCGTTAGCCAAGGGGTCCGTCTTCGCGCCGCCGCCGGCCGCACTCGCGCGCCCGCACTACGCCCGCTGGCAGCCGCCGCCCCGCGCGCCAAGGTCGCAGCGAGTCGCGGCCGCGCCCGCCGGACGGAGGAAGCTTGTCCCCCGCGGCTCCCGTCGCCGGCGCGCACATGGCGGCCGTCTCCGTGTCCCGGGCGCTGCGGCGCGCGCTCTGCGGCGGGCGGGCCGCCTTCCCGGCGCCCCGCGCTCCCTCCAGGTAACCGGGCCGCCCGCCGGGGCTCAGGCGCTCGGGCGTCGCCCCCGCGGGTCTCCGGGCTGGGCCCCCGCGGGCGGGCGGCCGGGCGGGCGGCGAGGTCGCGGGGAGGTCGCGGGCCAGCGGCGGGCGGGGAGGTCGCGGGCCCGCAGCGGCGCCGCCGCAGGGTGTCCGGTGTCCCCCGGCCACTGGTCCTGGGGCCGCGGGCCGTCCCGGGCGGTGGTCGTGCAGCCGCTGCGGAACCCAGAGGAGGGGCGGAGCCTCCCCGCCTCCCCGCACCCCCGTGTTTCACCTGCTGGCCCCCACTTCCGGCCTCCCCTGGGCTGGTGTCACCTGCTGACCCCCACTTCCGGCCTTGGGGGTGTCACCTGCTGGCCCCCCACTTCTGGCCTTCCCTGGGGGTGGCATCACCTGCTGGCCCCCCACTTCCGGCCTTCCCTGGGGGTGGCGTCACCTGCTGGCCCCCACTTCCGGCCTTCCCTGGGGGTGGTGTCACCTGCTGGCCTCCACTTCCGGCCTTCCCTGGGCTGGTGTCACCTGCTGACCTCCACTTCCGGCCTTGGGGGGTATCACCTGCTGGCCCCCCACTTCCGGCCTTCCCTGGGGGTGGCGTCACCTGCTGGCCCCCCACTTCCGGCCTTCCCAGGGGGTGAGGGGATGGGGGTGGGGGTAGGTGACTTCCTCTTGGCTTTAAGGGGTGGTGATCTGGTCCTGAACGCAAGGTGGTTTTACACATCCCTCTGCTTGGGAGGACACTTGGTGGGAAGGCACTGTTGGTAAAAATATTGGAGGTTAATTTTTCAGAAGCTGATGGTCACGCTGGGTGGCTCCCCATCCAGAATGTTATTAAATCCTCGCAGCAATTCAGACATTTTGTGATGACTTTGTCTCGAAGCATTTTTGTAATGGAGACATTTATTTGCGTTACGTAATCCTGCATTTCCCTGTTTTCCCAAATTCTCCAGACTTAACCGCGGTCCTAACATGACAGCAGGTGTGCGCGCGCATTCTCGCCTGCGGATAACTGTGGTGTTTTATCCTGTTTCCACAGCTTGTTGGTATTGGGTTGGCCAAAAAGCCCGTTTAGTTTTTTCTGTAAAATAGAAGGCACATTTTCCATTTTCACCCACAACTGTATTGATCTGGATACTTTGGGTATGTGGGCAGCTCCCGCTATGGGCTTCCTGCCGGTGGAGGCCCGGGTGCTGCTCAACATCTTCCGATGCGTGAGACAGCGCCGCACAGCAT
This sequence comes from Noctilio leporinus, assembly GCA_004026585.1. Taxonomy (NCBI): domain Eukaryota; kingdom Metazoa; phylum Chordata; class Mammalia; order Chiroptera; family Noctilionidae; genus Noctilio; species Noctilio leporinus. The sequence continues at coordinate 41,129 of PVIW01002696.1, read as the reverse complement.
GATTGGCCAGAAGGTGCCAGGAACGCTCACAAACCACTTTTGACACACTGATCAGTCACAGCACCTTCTCTGCACACTGCCCAGTTTTGTTTTTTTTTTGCATTTTATTTGTGTTTTTGCCTTTCTTGAAAAAATAAAGCATAATACACCAAAATGTGTAGTTTCCTCCATCTTCAATAGTAAAATGACTCCACAAAAACTCACCAATTTTGATTTTTTTTTTAATGCACACCGGATATGACACCTGTCATAATACAGCCTGACAAAATGGTTTCAAATGAACTTAAAGGCAATTAATCGCTACTAGAGCCATTATTTGAAAAAAAACTGAACGGACTTTGTGGTCAACCCAATAAATGTGAATATAAAATATGTACAACATAAAAAAAAGCACAAAACCTATTCTTTTCTAGCTACTTGTACTGGGATAAGTTTAGGATATTCACTTAAAACTGGTTACTCCTGGGTAGAAGTTGTCATAGATTTTTTTTTTTGCACTCATTCATTTCTTTGGCAATTATCCTGATTCCCCTTTTGTATCAAATTTAAAAAGGTGGGCATGACTTGATCTGGAAAAGGGTACTCACGAGACGTGAGGGCTTTCTGGAATAGCGATGACTGAGCGTGATGGTCAGGCTAGCCCGTGCAGGCTCCTCTCCACGGAGGCTTTAAGTGTTGATGACAAGGGACCCAGCCCAGGGAGGCGCAGCGTCCCAGTCCCCCTGGAACACAAGGAGCGGAGGTCTCTGGTTGGTGTGGGTGGGTACAGAGTAAGACGTTTTGGAAAAGCTTGTAAAATACAGGGTGCACACAGTCAATTGGCAAAATTTTAGTCACAACATACCACAAAAGTGTTATGTTTTGAAAGAAATTTATTCTTATATGTAAATACATAAGCATAGTCATTAATTTTTAAATTATTCAAGAAAGTCTCCATTTGCTGCAGTAATAGACTCGATGCAACTTCGAAATTTTGAGCACGCTTTCATGAACTTTTGTTTATCCATGGACATCATCATGTTTTCAATCTTAGCTTTCACAGCCTCTTTATTGGAATGAGGTTGTTTATTCACTTCTCTCTCACAAATGCTGCATACATAATAGTCTAAAGGATTTGCATGTGGTGAACTAGGCGGCCAGATTTCCTTTGACCAGAATTCAGGGACACTGACACTGAGACATTCTTGCACCTTTTTGGTTATTATGTGCTGGTGCATCATCTTGTTGGAAGAGAAAATGACGTCCATTTGCAACTTGCTTCATCCACAGTATAGCTACTTCTCTGAAAACGTCAAGGTAAACATCCTTAATCTTTATTGATGATCTCCTGGATTCTGTGTACAGTATCTGGACTTGTATGATCCTTGTGTACCTTATGCGTTTTCCTTGTTGGTGTGGTGACATCAGGATCAGCATCGTGCACCTTCTTCACGTGGTCAACTGTACGTGAAGGGATGTTATTGAAGTCCGCAGTGTCCTTAGCAGTTCACCCTGCACACAGTCCAGAAATGATGGTTGCTCTGACATCGTGTTCCTACAATGTGACGGTTGCTCATAGATTTCAATACTTCATATCTGAAACAAGGATGTTAAATCATAACCTTAGAAACATAGCTTTTCAAAATTAATAAGCACGTGAAATAAGGAGATGCAAAGTTACTGCCAATTGATTGTGCTCACCCTGTACATCATATCCCTTGGTGAAAGTTGAGAATCATTTTTATAGTATTTATTCTGAGCGCAAATTAAGAACAGCCGCTAACATACGAGGTCTGTCCCGAGAGTGTCGAGCCAGTGCCAATATAATTAAACCAGTTTGCGCTGCTGAGACTTTCGGGACAGACTGTATATTTCTCACTGTGTGTTCACCACTGGGTCAAGGACTGTACCTGTATCATCTCAGGTGTTTCGCCTACCCCTAGGCACTCATCTGTGCTTAGTGTCTTTGATTTCGTCAGATGAGGACACGGGCCGTGGGGAAACTTTCTTCCGGGTGCCGGCGTACCGCCTTTTATCGCAGGGCTTGGACGCTGTGGTTTCTGCACACTGAAGGCAAGACTGTCCGCCAGCAGAAAGTAGGGCTGGTCTCATCGCCGGGGTGGCTTGCTGGAGCCCGGCCCGCAGCCTCTCCGGGTGCTTCTGCATCGCCAGGGAGAAGTCAGGGTTAGCAGTCGCAGGAACGGGTTGACTTTGCAGTGAGAATTATTATGTCTGGTACTAGTAGATTAAAACCCCAGTGTCTTCCTGATTTCTTTTCCTTTTAGTAAGGTTTGTTTTTCTCCTCACTTTCACTCCGCTGTTCCATGTACAGTGAGAGTCTCCAGGTGAGAAATTAGGTTTTTTTCTCTTGTTTTTCAGTTAGGATGTTTTTTTTTTTCCCTGTAAATTTTGTAATTACTTTGGATGAGAGACCTTCTATAGGTAACTTGATTTTTATACTTTCTCACCCTCTTCAAAAAAATAATACATGTAATGTATGCATTAACATGTTGTTCTAGTGATCATTAGGGAAAAGTTATGGCATGTGCCACCTTCAAAAACTGTCATGTGTCTGTCATGCTTTCTGAGTTGTTGTGTCTGCTGTTTAATCGCATTTTGGGGGCCTCCCTGGCCTGGTCTGCTTCTCCTCTAGCAGCTTCACTACCCATTTTGACTTAGCATGGGTTTGAATTTCAAGCAAGTAAGCCTCTTAGAATTTTGTGTAAAATAAAGTAGGCTTAATGAAGCTCTGATGATGGTGATTACAGCCTTGGGCCTTTTGAAGGTTGACAGATAATTATATATAATACATGAGCTCTTATTATAACTTTTCTGTTCTAGTTTCCAAAGATTCTGATGGAACCTAATTGTCCCTGAATTGTCGGTGGCCACATTTTTCATAACAACTCTCATCTAAATATTTGGGTACTTAAGCAAACTATTTTAAGTCTTTTCTCTTTTAGGTAATGGCATGAGAGCAATTCAGAATTCTACTTCAGATTCTTCTGTTGTCTGGAGTGTTTTGATGAGTGAAATGGATACAATCTTAGGTTCTTCAGCACTAGTTACTGAGCTGTGACCTTTTCTTCCTGCCTTTACTCACCAGACTTAATTTTAAAAAAATTAATTTTAGCCCTGGCTGGTAACTCAGTGGATTGGCACCAGCCTGCACACCCAAAGGTCGAGGGTTTGATTCCCAGCCAGGGCACATAACCAGGTCTCCAGCCACGTTGGTGGCTGGAGGCAGGTGAAAGGCAACCATACATTGATGTTTCTCTCCCTTTCTTCCCCACTCCCTTCCTCTCTCTCTAAAAATCACAAAAATATTTTTAAATAAAAAAAGTTGGTTTTAGAGATAGAGAGATAGAAACAGATACAGCGATTTGTTCCACTTATTGACACATTCATTGGCTCGTACTTGTCTGTGCTGTGGCCTGGGACGCAGCCTGCAACCGTGGCCTGTCGGGGTGACACCGACCAGGAAGCCACCCTCTGCGGGGTCCCGCTGCACTCAGGCCAGCGCTTTTGTGACGCACTTGCTGTGCGTTACCTGTTGTGGACGTGAAACGCCAGGTGCGTTGGCCCCAGGGTGCATATCGGTTCAGTAAGTTGAGGTTGAAGCCTAGCGTTATGGTGACTCTGATGGGAAGGTAGGGCTGAAACTACTATTTCTTTTCTTTGTTTTTTAATCTTATGCACATCTCAGGAGACTTCAAATGCACTTTTTCCTTGGGGAGGGGTGGAGGTTTCCAGAAACAAACACAGATATTTTAATTTTTGCATGTTTTCCTCGTTTAAATCGTGTTAACGCTTTTCACCCATGCCCTGGATAGAGGCTGTGTCTTGGAGAAACTGCGTTGAGGCCGCCAGGCATTCTGAGAATTCTGGAGAGAGCAGGCAGGCCCTGCTCCGCCCTCTGGAGACCGTCCTAGCTCCGCGCTTAATGCGGCGCAGCTGCTGAACTCTGCCCTGCACAGTTTGCAGAGGAAAGTGCTTCACCCTTTAAAGTGGAAATGCCTCTTTCAGGGCAGGGTGGTGGTCCTCTGTCCTGGGTGGACGGAGCTCCCCGAGGAGGTTCGTGCTGGTCCAGAGTCTTCTGTTTCAGCGACTCCCAGAGTTGTTCTGCGGAGGGGAGCCCGGGAGCCGGCTGCTTCCGTTGGGTCCCGCGCGCTTGCCAGGCCGCGCGCTGGGTGCCTCTGGGTTGTCCGGGGCTCAGGAGGGGTGGCTCCTTCCCTCGGCCTCCATACCTGGGGCCCTGGGCCCTGAGCAGGGCTTGCCAGACAAAAGGCTGTTCTAGATGACTGTGGAGCCAGCCATATGCTTCTCCTAAAAACGTCAGTCTGTCTTGATGAGCTTTAAAGTGAACGCAGATGTCCCCGCTCCTCTGAGGACTCCCTTCTGTGTGAGAGCACGCCTTTTTCCGATTTTACAGCACGGAGGAGATTTGCATGGGATTCATGCTTATACCTTTGTCTCGTAAGTCGGTCAAATGAAATGAGATTTTTAATTTAACATTAGTGATTCTCAGTACAAGTGAGATCTGGAGAATGACATTGGTCTCAACATGGTTTTTGTTAAAATTTTATTTAGCCTTTTAAAACTTGGAACTTAAAGTGCTTTATAATATTTACTTTTGTGCAGCGAAAGGTGTTGTTTTGGCAGGAAGGGCGCCTTTCCTGATGTTCAGTGCCTTCTACTCTGGAAGTTAACGCTAGAGGTTACAGTTGGTGGCTTCACCTGATGCATGGGTAGAAAATCCTAGGATCATCTGTCCTGCTTTTATTTACTGCAAGAATCTCTACATAATCATTCTAGCAGTTGAGGAATATATGGGGAATTTCTGATAACCTAAAAAACCCTCTGTCCTTGAAGACTCATTTTGGCTTCTAATTCTGTATACAAAAGCTCTGACCCCCGGGTACACGTCAGCCCTTCAGACAGCTGAGGACATTCATCATCGTCATCCTCCCCAGGAGTGTGTGCTTCATCCGGCCGGTTTGTTTACCTTTTATGAGTGACCGTGTTTTCAGTGCTTTACCACCTCTTCTTGGTGGTCCTTCAAATGCATGCCATTTTGCCGGTGTTTTTCTTTGAACCCTGTGTATTCTTTTCTTACTGTTGAGCTGTGAGAGCCCTTAAAATATTCCGCATATTAAGTCTTTACATGCTTGGCTTGCAAATGTTTTCTCCCAACGCGTTTTCACTTTCTTTTTATTAACAGTATGTTTTACTGCGTAAAAGTTTTAAATTTTGATAAAGTCCAGTTTACCAGATTTTTTCTTTTATGGATTATACTTTCGTTTCATATCTAAGAACTCTTTGCCTAACCTTAGACCATGAAGGTTTTTTCCCGTGTTATCTTCTTGAAGTTCTGATGTATTGTGCTCTTACACCCAGATCTCTGATTCCATTTCAAGTGAATTTTTGTTTGAGGTGTGAGATTTAAATTGAGGTTGATTTTTTTGCATATAGATATACACTTATTCCACCATTTATTGTAAATGAATTTTCCATTGAATTGCTTTGCACCTTTTCAACAGGCAGGTGGCCATATTTGGGTGTGTTTTTGGAAGGCAGCTATACTTACCACTATGCCACCACCACTGGGCTGTTTTTGTATTCTCTGTTACTTTTGGCAATCCCGCACTTTCTTGATTACAGCAGTTTTATAAGTAAATGCATATAGTAACTGAGTAGTTGCAAGCCTTCCAATTTTCTTTTTTTCAACCATTCTAGTTCCCTTGGCTTTCTTTCGACCTAAAATTTAGACTTAGCTTATCAATAGTTACAAAAAAATACATGCGGGACTTTGAATGGCATTGCCTGAAATCTGTTCTTTAATTTAAGAGTAGTTGTTTTTACTATGTTGAGTCTTCCAGTCTGTAAACATGGCATATCTCCAGTTATTTATTAATTGTTTTCATTAGTGTTTCATAGTTTTGAATGTACAGATCCTGTATATGTTTTGTTAGATTTATATTTAAGTATCTCCGTTTGGGGAATTATGGTAAATAACATTGTTTAAAAATTTTAGTTGCTAATTATACATTTCTGTATGCAGAAATAGGATTGATATTTGTGTGTTGACTTTATGTTCTGCAATCTTGCTAAATTTACTTGTTGTATTATTTTTTTTTTTACTTTCTTTGGGGTTTTTAAGTAGGAATCATGCAGTCTGTGATAGGGTCAGCTTTTTATTTTTGTCTGATCTTTAAAACTTTCTTTCGGTTTTCAGAAGAATGTTAGAGTGATGACAGTAGACCTTCTTGCTATTTACCAATCATAGGGGAAAGTATTCATTTTTTCACTATTAGTATAAATGTTATGTAAAAGCTTTTTGTTTCTTGTGGAAATGCCTTTTGTAGATTGAAGTTTTCTTCTCCTAGTTTGCTAATAGTTTTTATCATAAATTGGGTGTTAAAGTTTGCCTGGTGCCTTTTCAGCATCAGTTGACATTGATCGATTTTCAAATATTGAACCAGCCTTGTATTCTCAGGATAAACTGCATTTGTTCATGTTGTTAATTCTTGTTGTATTTGACTGTATTTGATTTGCTAATATGTTTTTGAGGATTATTACATTTACTGTTTATGAAATATATTGGTCTGTGGTTTTTGCTTTTTGTACTGTATTTGTTTTTGTTTTTTAAAGATTTTGATTTATTCATTTTTTAGAGAGGAGAGGAGGAGAATGAGAAACATCAGTGTGTGGTTGGCTGCTGATGGCCTGAAACCCAGGCTTGTGCCCTGACCGGGAATCGAACCGAGACCCCTTGGTTCATAGGCCAGCGCTCCATCCGCTGAGCCACACTGGCCAGGGCTGTACTGTATTTGTTTAGCTTTGGACTTATCACATGAGCTGGTAATTGTTTCATTATCTTGCATTGCTTTAGTTTCATCCACAAATTTTGACATTTTATTTTCATTTGGTTCCAAATATTTTCTTATTTCCCTGGAGACTTCTTTGATGCATGGATTATTTAGAGATGATTTCTTTAATTTCCAAGTATTTAGAGATTTCCCTATGTTTCTGTTACTTATTTCTAGTTTAACGCCATTATGTCCTGAAAACCTTGTTTCCAGGGTTTTCCTTTGCCGGTTTCCATCCTGAAACCTGTAGTGGGTGTTACCTTGCTCTGTCGCACAGGCCTGCACGTGCACTCCCAGCGGCCTGAGGGGATGGAAAGACCAGAAAAAACCAAAGAGCCACAGGTATTGGGCTATCTTGTTAGCATCATACCTGCAGTGGATCAGAGGACCACTGTCTCCCTCAGTTCCAGCCCTGGCAGGTTTCCGGGTTGTGGGCCTGCCTCCCGCTGGTGCCCACTTTGAGAGAGCAGGAGAGGAATATGCGGGTGATTTCCACTCACCCCATTCTTCCTCATCGGTTACCGGCTCCTTCAGAGAGGTGCTCGCTGTGGCTTCCCTGCTGCGTCGGGCTGGGCGGAGGGTGCTGGCAGGAGAAGGCAGGGTGCACTCGTGGCAGGGCTGACCTCCTCGGGCCTGCGGACTCTGCAGGTCTTGCGTGGACTGTCCCGTGCCCCTTCCCTGGAGAGATGGCAGGCAGCGCTTGCTGCATCTTGCCCCACTGCATGGGAGGGCTGTTTGTAAACTGAATTCAAATATAGCTCGCATTTTAGCACGTCTGAATAGATTGGAAAGATCTGAAGACGACTCAAAAGTTCTTCAGACTGTCAGATTGTAGACCATTGATTCTTAACTGTGGTGGGAGGAAGGGAAGAGTAACACACCAGCCTAGAAACGAGGCAAAGAAAAAGTTTCAAAATGCGTGTGCCCTTCACTGAAAGTTGTGGCATTTAATGAAAGATACAGGCTGGCCGAGCAGGTAAGTGGGCAGAAAAGTACATTGAGTCAGTGGTTTGGACCATCAACCACTAAATCTTAACACCCTGAGAGGGTGCGGGAGTCAGACTTACGTTGAGTAACTGATGCAAGTTTTGGTGATTTCTCGCTAGAAACCGCTCACGTCTGCCCAGCCAGAGCCACGTTTCTGGGGAGTTTCTGGATCCCAGACTGTGTAGCCCCTCCCCAGAGCGCATGAGGGTTTGCACAGCGTTTTGTTGACCAGCTCTCGTGTCAGACCCTTCAGTCCCAAGTGACAGAGACCTAGAAGCTCAGATGATGGGCGCAGGCAAGCAGAGAGCGTCGGTTCGCAGCACCAGACGGTGGAACGGGCGGGTGAGAGTCCAGGCAGCGTGACAGCTACGACTTCGTGCTCTTTTCCTGTGCGGCAGGTATCCCACCCGATGGAAGTGGTTTCAGGTTGATACCTCATGCCCTTATCACCTGGTAGGAACTGAAAACCCATGTCTTTGGCACCAAGTGTAAAAAGTCTTGGGGAAGCCCCCACAATTGAGGAGACTCAGTCATAGTCCGGTCTTGCGATGATCCAGTCGTTATTTGTCACGCTGATGACATTGCACTGGACCCTCGGAGCTCTGGAGTGAAGGTGGGCCCTCCTGAACAAAAATGTGGAACAGGCTTATTGTATGTTGAGATGTCTCTAGGGGAAAAACAGTGTTTGTATGTTTGTAAAGGTTGACTTACTAACCTTCATTCCTGATGAACTCTAAAACTTTGCTCAAGTTTGGTCACTCAGTCAACAAACACGTGTATTTTCTAATCTCAGAAGACGGCGTTTGTACCGCCTTCCGCGAGGAGGCACAGCCTTGGGCCATGTCTGCGGGTGAGTGTGGAGGGTGAGTGTGGAGGGTGAGTGTGGAGGGTGAGTGTGGAGGGTAGGAGGCAGAGGCCGGGTTTCTCAGGGCCCCTGGACGGCTTGGTCTTGGATGGGCGTTTCCTAAAGCAGAGCCTGAGGTGAGGGCGTGGTGCCCAGGTTTGCTGGCGAGTGCACCCAGGACCCGCTGCTGAGGAGCCCGGAGGGGCGGGGGCGGGGGGGGGGGGGGGGGG
>PVIW01002696.1:0-32120 GCA_004026585.1 Noctilio leporinus | reverse complement strand
CCAGAGCAGGAGCACCGTGTCAGGCGCAGCGTCTGGCCCTGTTCGTGGGCGGTGCTCACCCCAAGCCCAGCGTGTCGTGCGTGGGCCCTGAAACGGGCTGTGGATGTGGCCGCTCCCCTGAATAACCTTTCCAGAGAGCGGCTGCCCACCCCTGGGGGGGGGCGCGGCTGTGCCTCTGCGGCTTGTGCCCAGTTCCCGAGTCACGTCTGCGGCATTGGCACCTGTCTCACGTGCGTCCGCCAGTTCCCTGCCTTCTAGCGGGGCTTCGGGCCCCGTGCAAAGTCGCCATCCTTAGGGCGGGGCCCTGCCTATGCTAGTGCCTGACGGATCGGCATTGTCATCACCGTCACCATCCTTTTGCGGCTACTGTTTTGTGCCTTTCCCCATTCCCCACCTTTTCCCTTCCCTGAAGCCTTCCCAGATTCTAGTTCCTCCTTCTGGATGATCAGGACAGCTTGGATTGGGTCTGCTTATGGCCGGCGCTTTATTCACGAGTCTATGAAAGTGATCTGCACCTGGCGTTTTCCAGCGTGCCCTCCCGTGCCCTCCGCTCTGAGCGTCTATTTTCGGGCCATCCTTCCACCGAAATAGCTTTTGTCAAGGTTGGCAGTGACCCCGTCGCTAAACGGATAGACTCTTCTCGTCCTTATGTCACCTGACCTTTGCGGTCTCATTCTTCTCTGACTCCTGTTTTGTTTTCCTCCTCCTCAGTTCCTTTGAATGCCCATCATCTTTTGCCCATTCCTTGAACTGTCGGTATTACTGAGTTTGATTTATAGCTCTTTATGTTTAAACAATGTTTTACATTACATATTTATATACGTGTGAATTTGTGTAACATAAGTGTTAGGAAGCATAATGTGCAAAATGCAGTTGTGCGGGGGAGAGCTACAGAATTACCCTCATTGCCCACTCTCTGTGATAGGCTGGGTAACGGCACCCCGCACGTTCACCCTGGCCCCCCAACAGGATAAGCCAGGGTACGATGGAGTGGGGGTGTTGAGATGGGAAGAGAGGTATCCCTGCGGGCCCCATGTAATCAAATGGTTCTTCTAAGCTGTGCGCGGGAGGAACCCCGGGAGATGTAGAGGCCAGGCCTGGACAGGGTGCTGTGACCGCAAGCCCGGGGTGGTGGCAGCACCTGAAAGCAGGGTCTCCCAGGGCCTGCAGAGGGAGCCAGCCTGAGAGACTCAGTCCCCTCTGGGCTCCTCTGCACTTAGGACGACCCCCAGCACTGGGAAAGAATGAATACCTGGTTTTCATGCACCACCCTGGTCATTCGCCACAGCAGCAGCAAGAAACTAACGTACCCTCTTCCTGTGTCACTTTCTGTTGTGACTGCAGTGCCATCTGTTCACACATTCTTCACACGGTTAGTGCCTGCTATGTGCGGTACAGCAGCAGCTGTGGGTACAGCGTTACACAGAAAACAGAGTGGATGTTCCAATAGGTGGCTGATGACTAAAGGATGAGAACTGGAATCTTGGTACATGTTCTGGAGTATATATGGCCAGCAGAGTTCACCTGGGCTGTTGAACATCGATACACTATTTTGTAGTCATGACTAGTAACTCTTCCAGATCTTTACACCTTCCCTTCAAAGAGTATTTCCCTGGCTGGATAGTCATCAGCATAGCCGAAGTACTTTGAGGTTAGGACATCTTTTTTCGGTACAGCCTAGTGATTATAGTTAATCATACTGAATTGCATATTGCTAAGAGTAGATCTTAAGAAGGTCTCATCGTAAGGAAGCATGGTGGCTGTGGGTGGTGGTGGGCGGCAACGGGACCTACTGTGGTGACCACGTCACAACAGATGCACACCGGACACTAGCCTACTGTGACACATCAATTCCATTTTGACTCTAAAAATTCTTCAGGTAGATACATTTTTGAAAGTGGAATGTTTTGGGAAGCTAATGGAAAAAGTACTGGTTACATGTCTCATTGTCTTATTGATTACATTAGTTTTGTGATTGAAATCAAATAGCGTATATAATTCTGACAATACTTATCTAAAAGTTGTAGACTTATGTTTTAGTCAAGTAATTTACTTAGGGAAGTCAGAGTTGTAATTATCCTGTTCAGGCCGAGGAGTGGGCAGTTTTATGCCTGTGTTGGGATCACCTTACAGTAGTAGTGGAGTTTCAAAGGGACACTACTTTGCAAACTGGTACTTGCCATTTTTCTTTTAGTAAGAACTTACCTCCAGCTACATTAATTTATTACTATGTCTTTCCTTGATTTATGCCTCATTTCAAAAAATAATAGCTCTAAAATAGGTCATAGGTTTCAGACATCTACTGTGGTTCTTTAAGGAAAAGCATGACTGTTTAATTAATTTGTAAAGATTTTATTATTTTTAGAGAGAGGGAGAGGGAGGGAGGGAGAGAGGGAGAGAAACATCAATGTATGGTTGCCTTTCACCTCCTCCAGCTACAGACCTGGCTGGAGACCTGGCTTGCAACCTGGTTATGTGCCCTGGCTGGGAATCGAACCATCGACCTTTGGGTTCCCAGGCTGGCACCTTATCCATTATGTGTTTAATTATTTTTAATCTGAATTTTTTTGAAGTTGATTCCATGTCTTAAAGTTGGCATCTATTTCTGGGTTAAGCCAATAAAAACTAAAACCTCTAAATGGAATTTAATTGTTAATTTAACATCACTTTTTGGAAAATAATACTAATGATTGCTAATAATTTTACTTGGACTGTATCAGGAATAGTACTAAATGCTTATTATTTATTTCTCACTTAACCTTCAGTAGCTCCACGAGGTGGGGCACCTTGATGAACGTAAAGGTGGGCGACCCATTCTGGTGAAGGGGTGGCCTGTGTCAGGTCTGAGCAGGGGCCTCCGCTGACACCTGCTCCCAGCCCTGTGAGGGGAAGTGGGGGTCACCGATGGTAGCAGCAGCGGCAGGCAGATGGCAGGGCTGGTCACGGCAGGCAGCCCGTCTTCTGGGAGGCGCCCTAGACCAGGACTGTGACCCCGTGCCCCGGGCCTCCGCAGGCCTAGTCGGGGCTCACCAGGCGGCTGACCTTGCTCGCCAGTGCCCGTGCTGTTTTACAGGCACCCCCTCTTTATCAAGGAAAAGAATTGCAGTCTTGATTTATGCCAATACAAAGATCTTCTAAGTTTGATCATGGTATTTGAAATGTATGTGCATAAGTAGACTCTCCTGGAGAGTGTAATTAACCATCCCGAAAGTGTAGATTGAAATCAGCATGTGCACGTGCGACAGTCCCATTCGTTCTGAAGACCCGCTTTTCTTCAACAGCTGCGCTGGCTAACATTTATTGAGCCTTGACCAAGTGCCCGATACTTGCTGAAGCTTTACTTATGTTGTCTCACTTAACCCTCAAGAACCCTATGCAGTGAGTAAAGGACGGTCAGCACCCCTCTTCACTGTCACGTGTCGACTAGGCACGGAGTTGGGTCCTGGGTGTGTAGGTACCCACAGCGGCTCCCCCTCACCTCTGGCCCTGAGCACTCAGTACCACGGCGCCCCCCACCCCTCGGGAGCCCCTTACCAACTCCTCAGCCTTGGAGTTTGTCTGCCTGTTAGAGCAGTACGTTCCTCCACATTTCCCACAAACGAAGGCACTCATCAGATTCCTCATCTTGCTGTCAATGTTACAGTTTCTTATTAAAATCTTCACACAGGCAAAAAAGGGCGATGAAGCCATAGACCCACCACCTAGATTTGACATGGTCAGTATTTTGCTGTTCTTGCTCGTTTTGCATGTTGTTGAGCACGCATACCCTCCCCCCTCCCTCACCCGGTCTTCTGCACCTTTTCCACCTGCCAGCGAGGCTCTGGACCCTTCAGCAGGCGCTGTGCTCTCTGCTCCCGCCTCCCACTCTGTCTGCCCGGCTCAGCAGCCTAGGGACTTCCCAAGTGCGGTCACATACTCTTCGGCCTTCGTCACTTCACATTTCTTCAGGGTTCATCGCTGTTGTAGAATGTCAGAATTTCCTTGCTCCAATGAAATTAATTATTTGTTTTCTTTTCCTTGCTTTTTAAGGCTGAATAATCCGTCACTGTATGCACATCACGTTGTTTAATCCATTTATCCATCTGTAGACACTTGGGTTTCTTTCACCTTTTGGCCATTGTGAATAATGCTGCTATAAACATTGCTGAACACATATCTAGCCTGAGTCCCTGTTTTTATTCTTTTGTGTATATATGCAGAATTGGAATCGCTGGGTCATGTACGAGTTCTATTTATGATTTTTTGAGGAATGATACTGTTTTCCATAGCAGCTACCCCTTTTCGTTCTCATTTTTGGTTCTCATTTTTGGTTCTAGTTTTCCATATCCTTCCCAACACCTGCTCCTTTCTTTCCCCCCTCCCTTTCCTTCCCTCCCTCCCACCTTTAACTCTTCCTCCTCCCAATGACTACTTTTGTTATATCTTGATTTTGATTTGCATTTCCCTGAGATTAGTGATGTTGACCATCTTTTCCTGTGCTTGTTGGCCATTTGATGTCCTTTGGAGAGACATCTATTCAAGGCCTTTGCTCATTGAATTGGGTTAATTTGCTACTGAGTTTTAGTATTTTAGTAGTTCTTTATATATATTACAAGGATATTAATTTTTTAATATCTTTACAAGGTATTCCTTGTAAGATAATGTGATTTGCGATAACTTTCTCCACACCATTTCCATTTCATTTTCTTACAGAATTACCAGTTTATCAATTTACCTATTGAACGTTTTGGTTGCTTACAGATTTTGGCAGTTATAAATAAACATTTATAATTTGAAGATTTTTGTGAGAATATGATTTCAGTTCAGTTGGGTACGTGCCTGGCAGCACAGCTGCTGGATTGTATGTAAAATGTTGTTCAGCTTCAGGCCCTGGCCAGGCAGCCCGGTTGGTTAGCGCATCATCCACTGCACCACGGTTCCCCATTCAGTCTTCGGTCAGGGCCCGGACCACAGTCAGCCAATGAATACGTAAATAGGTGGGACAACGAATCGATCCTCTCTCTCTTTCTAAAAATCAATACGTAAAATAAAAACAAATCAACGAACAAACTTGGTTTAGTTTTGTAAGAAATTGTCAAACTGTCTTCCAAAGTGGCTACACCGTTGGCATTCCCACCAGCATGAATGAGACTTCTTGTTCCTCCACATACTCAGCAAGGTGTGGTGTTGTCAGTTGTTTGGATTTCAGCCACGTTAGTAGGTTTGTAATGGGATTTCATTGTTTTAATTTTCAACTTTCTAATGACATAGGATGTTGAGTACCTTTTTATATTGTTATTTATCAGCCGTGTTATCTTCTTTGTTGTGGTGTCTGTGTAGATTTCTTGTCCACTGTTTAATTGGGTTGTTTTCTTACTCTTGTTATTTTCTGGAAGGCTGTTAACATTTTTTTTCAATTACAATTTATGTTCAGTATTACTTTTTATTAGTTACAGGTGAACAGCATAGTGGTTAAATAGTCATATACTTTACAAAGTGTTTTCTCCATCTTACCAGTCCCTACCTGGTGCCATGAAGTCATTACAGTATTATTGACTATATTTCCTCTGCTGTACCTTACATCCCCATTGTTTTCCTACTATTGAATTTTAAGAGTTCTTTTTCAAATGTCTACAAGTTCTTTATCTGTTTTGTGTTTTGCAAATATTTTTCTCCTAGCCTGTGTATGTCTTTTTAAAAAAGATTTTGTTTGTTTTCAGATAGGGAAGGAGGGAGAAGGAGAAGGAGAAGGAGAGAAATGTTGATGTGTGAGAGATGTATCTTTTGGTTGCCTCTTATACACCCCCAACTGGGGACCTGGCCCACAACCCAGCCATGTGCCCTGACTGGGAATTGGACCAGTGACCTTTTGGTTCGCAGGCCAGTGCTACACCCAGTGAGCTGCACCAGCCAGGGCTCATTTTCTTAAAGTGTCTTTCACTGAGGGGAAGCTTTTAATTTTAACAAAGTTGAACTCATCTATTTTTTCTTTCATGGGTTGTGTTTTAGTGTTTTATCTTAAATACTCAACACCACACCAGATTCACATCGATTTTTCTCTCTTCTCATGTTCTCTTCTAGAAATGTGATAGTTTTGCTTCTTTTATTTAGGTCTGTGATCCATTTTGAGTTAATTTTTGTTATAAGGTCAATGTAGATGATATTTTCTTTCTTTCTTTTCTTTTTTGTATATGGATAAGTTCCACTTCCACTTTTGAAAAAACTGTCTTTCCTCCATTGGCTTGTCGTTACTCCTTTCCCAGAGATCTGTTGACTATACAGATTAAAGTGACTATTTCTTGCCTGTCATTTTATTCAAGTGATATATTTGTCTTTCTTTCACCATTACCACAATATCTCAATTCCTAATATGTGTAGCAAGTCTGAAATCTGTTAGTGACAGTCCTCTGACTTCGTAATTGTTTTTCATTATTATGTTGTAATTCTTTTTTTCCTTCCATATGAATTTAGAATCAACTTGCTGATACCTACAAAATAATTTCCTGGAATTTTGATTTTGATATGTTAGATTTATAGACTAAGTTGAGGAGAATTGACATCTTAACTATATTGAAACTTCCCTTCATGAACATGGAATTTTCCTTTACTTATGCAGATGTTTTTTGATTTCTTTGATCAGTTTTCTAGTATTCTGCATATAGACCTTTTACATATTTTGTTAGATTTACTTCTAAATATTTACTTTTTGGTGCTAATGTAAATAGTATTCATATTTAATATCAAATGCCAATTATTCATTGCTGGCTATTTAGAAAAACAATTGACTTTTTTTCGTGTTTCATAAACATGCAGATATGTGTAATAACATCAGTGTGAGTACTCAAATGCCTGCTCACAAGCATATCCTTAGGCTTATCTTTATATTATTTATTTATTTATTAAAGATTCTATTCATTATTTTTAGAGAGAAGGGCAGAGAGGGAGGAAGAAAGGGAGAGAAACCTCAAAGTACAGTTGCCTTTCACCTGCCTCCTGCTGGGGACCTGGCTGGAGACCTGACTTGCAACCTGGTTATGTGCCCTGGTTGGAAATTGAACCAGCAACCTTTAGGTTCATAGACTGTCACCTATCCACTGAGCCACCAGCCAGGGCTTATATTATTTATTTTTAAAATATAGTTGACATACAGTATTTTTCAGTTTCAGGTGTACAACATAGTGATTCCATGTTTATATTCCTTATGATACGATGACCATAGTAAGTCTAGTAAACCGTCTGTCACCATGTAAAGTTACTACAGTTACATTAACTATTTTCCCTGTACTCTACACTACATCCTCTGCACAGCCGACTTCTGTATCTTAACCTTATAGCTACAAATTACTATCGTAATTGCTTTTTAGTTGTAGATGCTGTAAGGTTTTTCTATATACAATGAAGTCATCTGCAAACTAGGACAGTGTCCTATCTTCTTTTCTAATATGCATACTTTTCATCTTGTTTTCTTGTCTTATTGCATAAGACCAGCCTGTTTTACAGTCTTAGGGGGAAGCATCTAGTTACTCAGCATTATGTATTTTAGTTGTGTTCTTTATCCACTTAGAAGTGTCCCTCTCTTCCTAGTTCACTGAGAGCTTTGGTATGAATGGACATTGACTTATTTTTAAATGCCTTTTATGCAGCAATTAATATGATCATGTGATTTTTCTTTTTTCACCTATTGATGTGCTGGAGTACATTAATTGATTTTTGAATACTGAATGAGCCTTGCATACCTGGAATAAATCCCATTGGTCATGGTGGATAAATGTTTGTATTCGTTACTGGATTTGATGTGCTAAAATTTTGTTGAGGATTTTTGCAGCTATGTTCATAAGAGATAATTGATTTGTAGTTTACCTTTTTTCAAAAACTATCTTTGTCTCATTTTGATATTAAAGTAATACTGGTTCCATAGAAAAAAAATAGAACATCTTCTGTTGCTTCTACTTTCTGGAAGAGATTGTATAGAATTAGTATTATTTCTTCTTAAATGTTTGGTAGAATTCATCAGGAAACCATTTGGGCCTGGTTATTAATTATTGACTGAAGATCTTTAATAGCTGTAGGCCTATTCATGATTATTTCTCCTTGTGTGAGTTTTGGTAGTTTGTTTTTCAAATAATTAGTTTATTTCATCTAAGTTACTGCATTTGTGGGAATACAGATTTCATAATATTTCTTAATTAACCTTTTATGTCTGTATTATCAGAGTGATGACAATCTCTTTTATTTTTGATAGTGATTTGTAATTTGTTTCTTCTCTCTTTTTGGTTAGTCATGCTAGAGATTTATCAATTTGACTATATTTTCAAAGAACAGTTTTTGGTTTAGTTGATTTTTTTCCCCTTACCATTTTCATTTTACAAGATCACTTCTGCTATATTTTTTATTTTTTCTTATTTGTCTTAGGTTTATATTGCTCTTTTCATACTTTCCCATGGACACTTGGATTATTGAATTCACACTTCTCTTTTCCAGCATGTATTAACTTCCTAAATGCTACATTTGCTTTATCTCACACATTTTTTAAAGTTGTATTTTTATTTTCATTTAAAAATATTTTTGACTCATAAGTTATTTAGAAGTGTGTTTTTAAATCTCCAAATCATTGTGAATCTTCCAGTTTCCTGTTACTGATTTCTCGTTTAATTCTGCTGTTAACTGAGAGCGTGCACTGTGTGATTTCTGGTCTTTTTTAAGTTGTGTTCTGTGGCCCCCTTGGTGAATGTTCCACGTGCACTTGAGAAGAGTACGTATTCTGCTCTCACAGGATGAAGAACTCCATGCACGTGGGTTAAGTCCAGGTAGTTGACGGAGCTGCGCAGCTCAGCCTGTGTCCTTACTGATCTTGGCGAGGCGAGGTGAGCCTGGGGTCTCCGACTCGGATGGCAGCCTGGTTCCGTCTCTGACTTCTTTCAGCTCTGCCTCACGGGCAACGTCCTCTGGTTTGGCTTCCCTGCCCCCAGGATTGTTCATGTCTTCTCAGGAAATGGACCCCTTCGTCCTGACGGGATGCAGCTCTTTGTTCCTGATACTCTCTCTTTTGTTTTGAAATCCACTTTGAGAATAATGTAACTGCTGCAGTAAGATTTGATTACTGTTAGCATGGTGTCTGTCTTTCTCTGTCTCTTCATTGTTAATCTGTCTGTATCTTTGCATTTAGAATGGGTTTCTTTTGGGTCCTTGCTGTCCTCCGTTGGTATATTTAATGGTCATTTAAATGACCATTGTCATTTAAAGTGATTGTTGATGTAGTTGGTATTAATATCTACTTACATTTATATCTGCTCTTTTCCCTCTTGGGTGATTTCTGTCTTGGTTTATAAGACTCCTTTATAGGTATAATGTAGATATTCATCTTTTATCTACTA
Source organism: Noctilio leporinus (assembly GCA_004026585.1). Taxonomy (NCBI): domain Eukaryota; kingdom Metazoa; phylum Chordata; class Mammalia; order Chiroptera; family Noctilionidae; genus Noctilio; species Noctilio leporinus. The sequence continues at coordinate 22,767 of PVIW01002696.1, read as the reverse complement.
TGAGTGTTGTACCTGTTACCTCTGATACTTCCTTATTTAGTTTATAGTGCTTTTTGTTGTTCAGAAGTCATTTTTCTTTCAGTTGGTGGGTATTGTGTCTTAAGAAAACATTTTTTCTAAAACTCATTAAAAATTCCTATATTTTATTCCAGTAATTTATACACATGGCACAGTGTGTTTGTGTGTGCTTTAATTCATCTAGAATTCTTTAGTACATGATATAGATATTTTATGAGGATTTAAACATTTTTGAAAGGATACCTGGTTGTCTCAGTATTATTATTGATAGCCTTCCACCACTGATTTGATACTGTGATTTTATTACATAATACATTTACAGATCTACAGGGTTTGTGTTCTCACCTGTCCGTCCTATTTATTTGATCTGTGTGTCTGTGCACATACCATGTTTTAATTACTGTATATACTAGTTGGCAAGGAAGGTCTACCTTATAATTGTTTCTCAAATTTTCTTGGTTATTTTTATGAGTTTTTTCTTCCCTGTGACAATTGTTTAATTTTATAAAAATTCAGCTGGAATGACCATTGTAATTGATTTATAGTTTAATAGTTGACACCTTTGTGGTAGGCTCGCTCCCACTTCCTGACATGATGTGCCAGAGAACCAGCAAGTCCACCCCTGCCTGTCAGACTCCCACCCTGCAGAGGTGGCTGGACTCACCCGATGCTTTACCTTCCTAAGTGTGACCTTTCCATATAATACAGTCACCGTCATCACGGGGACATATATGTTTCTCATTTCCTTCCTTTTCACCTTGTTTCTATTTACTTAGATAACCTGGTGCTGTAAACTTGGGTGTGTTTCTCTCTCCTGTACTTGACATTTTCCATCATGCCCTCCAGTTCCTGTGTTACCACCCTCGGAAACCTGGCCCGCATCCTCCCTCTTACCACTCCTCAACCTCATTCCTAAGCCTGGTATGTGTGAGTAATCGCCCTCATCCCTCTTGCACAAGTCTTTCCTTGGTCTGTTGGACGCCGCACAGGGGCTAGTTTAAGGCCCTGGCTGGCGTGGTGTCCAGGGACACAGCTGCGCTCGGGCCCTGCCTCATGGCCCACCTGGCCCCGGAGACCCGGGAGGAGGGCATCCGGAGCGGCGTGTTGTCCCCCGTCACTTACTCCACCAGCTGAGCACTTGACGTCAGCCTCAAGCGCAGGACGAGAAGAGTGGACGTTTCAGCAATAAATCTGAATTGGGAGTAGAGAACTGATTTGTGAATAGAGTACAAGGTACCTTCTCTGTTATTTCCACCGGACTTAACTGAAGCGTTTATATGGTTTTTTCTTACCTTTTCTTCACATAATCTCCAGAATATTAAGATAGACCCTTGACCCCTCATCTGTATTTTTCCATGAGCAGTTAGTTCTTTCTTGCTTCTCTCTAGTGATTACAGTATGTTGAAGACAATTCATTTTTCTCTGTTGTTTCAAGATATTGAAAAGCTTCAAGATGAATTTGAAGGTGATTGATCCAAATATCAACATAGTTTAAGATGGAGATAATTATTGTGACATAGAGACTACATATATTTTATTATTTCGCCTGAACTCTTAGTAATATTTTCTTGTGGTTTAGTATGGAACTGAACACTTCCTGATTTAATGTGAATTGGGGTTCATTTGATTTGCAATAAACTGATAACAAACATAATGGACTTGAGCTGAAAGGCTGAGAGTTCATTGATTCCTTACTAATTTCCATAGGGTTAGGGATTCTCCTTCACAACAAATCATCTCTGGTGCAGATTCAATGTTTATAAAGCCATACCCAGTATTTATAGGGATGTTTTGCTGCCTCTAGTTAGATGCAAACTGCCCCCACGCTCCTTTGCCTCAACAGCCATCACTTGTTCTGCGCACCGGTGGGTGGTGGGCGAGCTGGGTGGGTGTGGCAGGTCAGCTGGGTCAGCCCAACCTGGCTAGGACCCAGGTCCAACTGCTGGCACTGGGGCGATTCCACGGCTGTGGTACCCACTCCCCTTCTGGTGGGTCTCCACGCGGGGCGCTTTGGATGGCCTCCAGTGGGCAGGCCGGTGTGCCAGAGGGAGTGTCCCAGGAAGCAGACGCTGCTGGTTTGCTAGGACCTGAGCCTGGGAACCGGCCCCGCCGCACTGCTGCTGACGACCAAGCAGAGCTCAGACTTCGGGTTGGGGTGTGTGGACCTCAAGCCCTGGATGGGAGGGAGGAGTGTCAACACATTTGGAGCCATGTTTTCAAACTGCCATAATGATATGGAAATGTTGCTGTTCTTAGTTGATGAGGTTAATTTGCTTCAAAGGGAGAATAGAGTTGAGACTTTGAGACAGTAATAGTTTTTATTCAGTTATATTTTCCAGGGCAAATGGTTTCTTTTATGTTCCTTTACCATTAAGACTTTTTGAAAAGTATACTTGAAGTATTAAAAACAGTATTCGCAAAACGTATATGAGGAAAACTAGAAGGCCGACTAAAGAAATACAAAAGATCCTCATAAATGCACATGGACAGGAAGACAGTATTCTTAAGATGTCACTCCTCCCCAACCTGATGTATAAATTCAACACAGTACCTGTCCAAACCTCCGCAGGCAGCTTTGTGGCTGTTAAGAAACTTGTCCTAAGTTTATGTAAAAAGTCTAAAGACCCAAACTAATCACTACTGTAATGAAGAGTAACAAAGTCAGAGGACCGACACTGACTCTGGTACTTCATACTGAGCCACAGTCATGGAGACGGCGTGGAAGGCACGAAGCTAGGTGTAGGGCACCGGCGGCTTGGCCGTGGACCCTTCAGTGGGCTGAGCTTCGGGGGAGGGGCCAGGGCCGTCCATGGGGGAGAGAGAACCTCTTCGACAAGTGGACTGAAACTTACAGGCAAAACAAGTGTACACCCTGACCTTACACCTCCACAAACATGGACTCAAGATGGGCCCCAGGCCTAAATGCAAGAAGCCAAAGCATCACACTCAGATGATAACATAAAAGAAAACCTGTCTTGGTGCTGAGTTTTTAGATATAATACCGAACACATGATCCATGAAGGAAGAAATAGATGAGTTGGATTTTCTTAGAATTATATGCTTCTCATCAGTAAAAGACACTTTAAGAGAATAAAGAGACATGCAGAGAAGATGTTTGCAAAACACATATCTGATAAAGAACTTATATCCTTGCCCTGGCCGGTGGCTCAGTGGATAAGGAACCAGCTTGCGAACCCAAAGGTCGCTGGTTCGATTCCCAACCAGGGCACGTAACCAGGTTGCAAGCCAGGTCTCCAGCCAGGTCGGTGTCTAGAGGCAGGTGAAAGGCAACCATACGTGGATGCTTCTCTTCCTTTCTTCATCCCTCCCTTCCCCTCTTTCTAAAAATAGTGGATGGAATCTTTAAAGAAAAAAAAAAGAACTTCTATCCACAAATGTGCAAAGGACTCTTAAAATTCAACACTGAGAAAGCAACCTTGCATAAAAAATAGGTAAGAGGTCTGAAGAGACTCCTGACCTTGGAGCATGTACGTAGACGCCAGCAAGTGTATGGAAGGTGCCTCCACGTCAGACGCCTCAGGGACTGTGAGGAGGAGGAGCGGCGAGGCCCTGCACTCCTGTAAAGCAGGGCCCATCCCCGACGGGTGGCCCCACCCTGGCGAGGGGAGGGGGCCAGACGCCCCGTTCCTGCGGTTGGGGATGCATAATGGCAGGACCACTTTTCGTGACAGTTTCCAGTTGCTTACAAAGCTAAACCAAGTATTTTGTTTTCTTTCCATTGGCTGTACTGGGGCAACGCTGGTTCACAAATGGTCAGGTGCCAGGCGTGGTTCCAAAGCCCGTCCTGCGCACACTGCGTGCTGCTCGCCACCCCGTGTCAAGGCTCCGTCACCACTTACCCCACCTCCCCACTACTGCCAGCAGTCCTTCGGCTCAGCCCTGCCATGCCCCCACCCCTCCCGCACCCCACCCCCTGGGACAGCCTGCCCTCCCTGAGCCTGTCTCCGCGCCGCGTGTGTTCGTTTTGTTCCCGGAATGTACAGCCCAGGGACCGTGTGCTTAGGGCCTTGTGAGCCCTGCACGCGATGGCATCGGGCGGATCGGCGCACGCGGTCTCACTCTCAGGCTGTGACTGAGAACTTGTCACGTAGCGTTTCCGCTGGGGATGATTAAACTGGAACTATACTCAGCCCCACTTCTTAGAGTTACAGACTCACCACTAGGTGAAATTTTAGAGCCACGGGTTCTCTACAAAGAGTGAAAGTGAGGTGCAGAGGTTCAGTGATCCGCTCCCGGACACACTTGCGAGGAGCGGAGACTTCGCCAGAAACACGTCCAGGATGTCCCAGCTTCCTGTGGGGACCCTGGCAGCAAAAGGAGCTGTAGTGAGTGGCCTGTCCCCTGTCACGAGATCACGGGTAACAGCCGTCACAGCCCTTCGTGTACCCTTTGGGCTTAGAGCTAACGTGGAGACCTTCCACGGGAACAGGTCCGCTAACAAAGGAGGTGGGTAGACGGAAAGGGCAGCTCAGGTAAACGGAGTGTCTGAGCTTCTCAAAAGTGGGAACCCAAAAGAAACGAGAGCAGAACTCACACAGGTTCACCAAGGTTGTTGCGGCCCGGCTCACAGTAACCGAAAGCTGATGCTGCCCGAGCACCCAGAACCCCAGGGCCCGCTGGGAGCACGAGCAAGTTGGTGTCCCTGGAGGGCCGGCCACTCAGTCCTCGGGAGGAAACAGATGCTAACTTTACTCCTCAAATGTTGTGACAGCCAGAACATGCACTTTACCTGTTTATAACTGATTTTTATTTCTAAAGATTCTACTTATTATTTTTAGGGAGAGGGACATCCATGTGTGGTTGCCTTTCACCTGCCTCCAGCTACGGACCTGGCTGGAGACCTGGCTCGCAACCTGGTTCTGTGCCCTGGCTGGGAATCGAACCAGCGACCTTTGGGTTCACAAGCTGGTGCCTTATCCACTGAGCCACCAGCCAGGGCCTATAAATAATTAAAATAATTTTTATGTAGGTATATTTTGTGTAGACAAACTTCTGAGCAGCGTATTTGCAGTGATAAAGAATTTTACTAATTTTGGGAAATAAGTGACAGATTTAAAAATGTTCATAGAGCAAAAAAGCCTCTTTTGTTTTTTGAGTTATCTTTCAGTTCCAGTACTAGTTAGTAGGTTTTCTGTAAAGCTGTGTGCAGTGGTCCCCTCTTTCCCTCAGGGTACGTCCCTAGACCCCTTGTTTGTTGCTATTGATACATACCTGTGATCAAGTCTAAGTTATAAACTAGGTAAAGTGAGAAATTAATGATCATAACCATCAAATCGAGCCATGAAAGCTAGATCCTGTCATAAAAGTCAGGTGCATGTGGCCCCTCCCGCACACCATCCTGCTGTACCTGACCTGCCTTCCTGCTTGTCGCTGGTGGTGATGGGAGACGCCACCGGGCCCCTGCTGACCTGTGTCCCAGCCCCGTGGTGCTTGACTTCGTCATGCTGCTCAGCGTGGTGGATACTTTAAAGCTTAGGAGTTGTTTACTTCCGGAATTGTTCACTTAATATTGGTGGGCTGCTGCTGATGGCAGGTAGCTGGAACTGGAGGGGAGACCTGTGGGTAAGGAGGGGACTGCTGTGTGTCAGAGACATTGAAAGGTGAGCCTTGGCATGGAATTTTGTGTCAGTCATTGGTGATTGTAATGCATCAAAATGATGATAGTGGTTCTGCTGCAGAACTGAATACTGTGATGTTCTGTTGGTTTGGGAATTTGAATCATAATTGTATATACTAACTTTCAAAAATACAGAGGGTTGCTTAATATTGTGGAAAATTCTGAACTGGAAATTGGTATAGTGATCGCTATGGCCTTCATTAGTACGGAGTGTAATGTATGCATGAAATAAAAGTGTTGGCTTTAAGTAGTTTCTTTGGGGTGAGTGTAGGAAGATGCTAATATAAAGGAGCTGGCTGGTGTGCCCCTTTAATTTCTGACTTCGTGTTCTGTTTCCACTAGTCAGTATTTCTTCAGTTCTGTGCATGGGATTCTGGGCTAAGCTAATAACATTCATTGAAACGATCATACAGATCATTTGTATTTAAACTACTTTCATTTTGAATTAGCGTGGAGAAACTCTTGCCAACATTAAGTTCTGTGACTTGGACTTTAGGCCACGGAGAACACGACCGAGGTTCTGTCTCACCCTGGGGCCGCCGTGGAGGGATGGGCCTCCAGGAGAGTGGCCGGGGTTTGCCTTCCTCCTGCGGCCCGCAGCGGGGGGCTCCGTGGGCGGCGCCTGGCTGCGGCCAGCTGGCCGTCTGTGGCTCCAAGCGGGGCAGCGTGGCCAGAGCTTGACACCAACCCACCCAGCCACCCACCCCCGCCCCCGCAGACAGCACCCCTGGGGAGAGGCAGGGCCTGCGCCCTTGCCTTCTGTTCTGGTTTGTAAGAAAGGTCCTGTCGAAGGAGCTTGTCTGTGTCACGTCTGTGTGCTCTCCTCATCGCGAGGATGGTTTTAAATGTCAGTTCTTGCTCTGCAGGCCACTGGGCACGTCCCTGGGGAGGCTGGCGCAGGACCAGACTCGAGAGGCGCAGCTCATCACGGTGGACGAGAAGCTGGTAAGAGTTCTCTTAGGGCCCTGCCTGGGTTCTGTCCTGGGGTGATGTTTGTGCAGCAGCTTTTCAGAGGGGTGTTTTGGGTTCAAGGAAAGTGATTTGAATTTGACTTTCTGGATTGTAGGCAAATTTAAAAAATTTTATCTTGAGAACTATTTGTTGCAAAAATATAAAGATAAATTTGTGTTATAAACAAATACTAGGTCATACAAATATTCAACAATTAAAATTGCAAATGGCTTCCTTTTGTGGTATTTATAAATAGCAATTAGAACATTTTTATTTTTGTGACGCATGCATTGTTTTTTATTTTCTGTTATATCCCTACTTACGTCGTAAGCTACCACGACTATCTAAAATGAAGTGTATTGGGTTTTCCTGCAATCAGTTGTTCTTGCGACTGTGCCTGTTGGTGTGGACACGTCCCATTTCTGCATCGTATGTGAACAATCACAACTGGCAACAAAGGAATCACAGTGGATCGAATGTTGGGAACCAGAAAAGTTTTCAGTGTACGGTTACTTTCGCTGCAACTTGTGACCCATATTGTGCAGTAACAACTTTTTATCAATGTTCTGAGACTTGCGATAGAAACGCGTAGTTGTACTTAGATTTTTATCAAATACATACTCCCTTTTGTCCCATTGTGTAGCCTTTTATCAATTTTGAACCTGTGAGCATAATTCAAATAACAGGTTATATACTTCAGTTTCTGTTTACACCATTAAAGGTCTAAATAGGAAAATAAATAGATAAGGAAATTTCACATCTTGTACTTAAGGCTGGTTGGTTTTAAAACCAAAATAGTGGTATTAAAATGCTGGTTTTGTCATCCTCGTGTGGAAAGCCTTTGGTGTTTCTTGTTGAGGGAAGAGGAAATGGGACATGACCCCGAGGGTCTTCCTCTCCAGGTTTCCCGCCGCCCTGCAGCCTGTGGGCCTCCGGGGTTGGCAGGCGGGGCGTCCAGGGTCGGGCTCTCCTCCCAGCTGCCTCTTCCCAGCCCGCTGCTCACTCAGTGCCATCCACGCACTCGCCGCGTGTCCGCCGCGTGCCCTTTGTTTCCTCTGGCAGAGAAGACACGTGTGTTTCCCAGCGCCTGTCTCCTGTGAGCCCCGGGAGGTGACCGTCTTGCGCTGGTGTGGCTCACCCGGCAGGGTTTTCAACTGTGGCCAGGCTCCCTCGTGATCTCCAGTCCCGTTCTCGCCGGGCGGAGCGCAGGAGCCAGCCGCAGCCTGGCCGCTGGGACAAGTGCCGCTGCCGGGAGTGTTTGCAGCTGTCAGCAAACCCGCTGGGTACTTGTGGGGACGTGGGTGCCCTGCAGACCTGCCTTCTCCTGCTGGCCAGGTCGCCCTTGAAGTGCGCGCCTCCAGGTAGGTGTGGTGTTTTAGCCGGAGTCAGTGGAAGGCGTACGTATCATTCTTCCTGGTGAAGTCATGCTGAATATGGATAGCTGAAACCCGTAGCCATCCGCCTAGGTTTATGTTAAAACAAGAGGATAAGTAATCATACCGGCAGCATAATGCTGACGGGGCCCAGGTCTTCCTGTCCCTTCGTGCTCTCGGGCTCAGAGCAGTGGGTGACAGGCAGGAGGCAGGACCAGGGGTGAAGGGTCTTACAGACACAGAGCAGTTGGAGTTGAGTATGTGTGCATCGTGGACAAAAATGATTCTAAAAATATATATTATCAATATTAATGGTGAAAGTACCTCAAAATGTGAAGTACGTTCTTAAGAGTATTTTAAAAGATGTAGAAACAGCATTTTAATGTTACTATTATGTGCCATAAATGTATTAACTTAGGATACCATTTTTTATGAATCACTCAGCACTGGATTACTGTTATATTTCTACCTGAAATTGAATGGAATCTGGAGTCTTAATTGTGTGGTAAGGGAATTAGCCATTCTCATGATTTCTGTTGGTTATTTTACATAATGTATTTAAAAATTAGTGCAGGTGCCTCTTAACGTCTGGGTCTTAAGCATGTGGATTAAACTTAGCTGGGAATCAACTTTAGTGTTCGTTTCAGATTTTTGGAATTGAAAACCAGCGGTTAACTTCAGGTGCTACTTACATTAATGATTTATTTTTCATTAAAAAATGTTTGAACCTTTCATGCCAGAGAAATTTTACTCGAGGGTGGGAGCGCAGTAAGGAGTAAACTGGACACAGGCGGGTGTTCTGGAGGGCGCGGCCGGGCGCACAGGGGGCCGGGCAGCCCTCCCGCAGACACTGGCTCTGCGGGCACCCAGCACCCCGTGGACGCTGTGCGAAGTCAGACTTCTTCCAGCCACACAACAGCTTATGAAGCCAGTTTCACTTCACGTCCTTCATGAAGCAGCAAATATGATTCACAGTTAGAGATCGTCACCCTTCATACCCATCTTTTTGTTTTCCATGTGCAACACAAATGTGCATAAAGTGCTCTGCTCCACAGACCCGTGCTCCACGGCTGAGGAGAGGCGGGCGGAGCTGCGCGCAGCTGAGCCCAGCCACTTCCCATAAGGAAGTGTTACTTACGATAAGCTTCAAGCTTCTAAGTGAAAAACGAGAGTTTTCAGGACCTGATTCCGCCACCGCTCCTGCGTGGGTGGTGACTGCGGAGGAGGCGCTGCTGTGTGGTGCTCCGTGGCTGGCGCTGGTCCCCGGCGTGGGTCGGCGCCTTGCGTGGGGGTCTGCACCCACCCTGGGCTGGTGGGCTCCCTGTGTCATAGTCAGACCTGGGCAGAATGAGCGCCCAAAGTGCAGGAGAGAACAGCGCATTTATACTAAGTGTGAAAGTATGAATTGTTCAAATGTTGCTCCGTTTTCTAGTGACATCTGTGAGTGTGGATTTTCTTCACTTATTACCACCAAGACAGCCTAGTACACAGTTGGAACGCGGGAACAATTGTAGAATTAAGCTAGCTTCCGTTAAGCTGGACGTTAGAGATTTCCAGAAGTGCCACCCTTCTCACTGACTTTTTTAGTTTTTGAAATACAATTATTTTTTATAATAATTTTAATGTATAATTGGTTTATTATTACTTTAAGTATATATGTACATTTTTCTGTTTTCATTTCTTACATGACTGATGTATCTCATACATATAAAGCCTCTTTTGGGTCCCAACAATTTTTATTTTCCCTGTATTTTTAACTTAAATGTGTTGGGGTGACTTTGGTCGACAAGGTTACGTAGGTGTCAAGTGCACAGTCTAGGACGCGCATCATCTCTGCACTGCGCAGTGGGCCCACCACCCAGTACGACCCCCCCTTGCCTCCTCATTTGCAGTTAAACGCCCAGGGCTCGGGTTCACTTGACAGGTGGTGTGGGCACCTCGCCGCCTGGGTCATTCTGCAGTTGCACCGGACGCCTTTAAGGGGCAGCCGCGGGGTCCGAGGAGCACCAGGCTCGTGGGGCAGGGCGTGGTGGTCATCACCCACCCTCTCCGGCTCCGCCGTTCTGGCCACCAGCTTCCAACGCAGGTCCTGCCACCGCTCGGCCAGGCCCCCTGCTCGGCGGCTGCCGCTGCTGCAGCTTGCGTTTCGTTTCCTCCCTCTTAAGTGTGCTGTTGACTTTGATTTTAAAGACTTTTTTATTTTGAGGGAGACGGGAGAGAGGGAGGCGGGAAGAGAGGGAAAGAGTCATCCACGTGTGGTTGCCTCCCACACATCTCCAACCGGGTACCCGGCCAGCAACCCAGGCATGTGCCCTGACTGGGAATCGAACCGGAGACCTTTTGGTTTGCAGGCCAGTGCTCAGTCCACTGAGCCATACCAGGCAGGCGCTATTTTAATCCTTATCCTCAGGTCAGTTCAGTGGCATGTGACCAAGCAAGGCTTAATTTTTTTATTTTTTATTTTTTTAGTGTTACATTTGACAGGCAGAATTTAATATATAGAACATAAGAAATAAATGGATTTTTTATAGTGTTTCATGGATGTCCATGCCATGACAAATACAAAGAAAAGGTGTTTTATTTTGATACCTAGTGTATTGACAACAGGTGCTCTCTTTTTCAGCATAGACTGTAAAGGGGGAAAGTTTTCCAGTGTTAAAGAATCTGTCACTTCAGAACTTTACACAGTGCTGACGTTGTTAGAGGATAGATCTTCAGAGAATAAAAATATACTACTGTATTTCCTGGGTTATAGTAGTGAGTTTTATAGCAAAGCACATGGTAAATTTCTAATCAGTCGCTATGAAGAAGGTCTTCTCTGTTTCTTGTGTATAAACTGCTAATATCCTTTTCATTTACTGTTGGAATTAATAAAAATTTGAAGATCGAGAGTGGACTACAGCATCTTAAAATAATCATGTCAATTGATGTAGAAGCACAATGTTTCATAAAACCTCTTGTGGTCCCTCAGTATTATTTCTAATAGTGACACTTCTGCGAACAGCAAGGAAATTGCGCAGGTGACTGTTTGCGGCAGGTGGCCATGCAGTGCAGGCGGGGAGGGGTGTGCCTGGTTGAGTCCCTTCACACCCCATCTCCTTTCAGTAGAGCTGAGGGGAACATGTCCTTTTAGAGCTCCCTGGACTAGACAAAAGAGAGAAGTTAAATTTTCAGTGCAGTCTTTTTGAAGAATTTTGAGTAGGCACTACCACAAAACAACCAAAGCATGAGTTAGACCTACATTGGTGTGTTTTTGAAATGATTTTTCATCATTTTATGACCTGTTTTTAAAATACTAACTTGTTTGTCACATTTATATTAACTATCTACTACTATAGTTAACATTTAAATACAGAAATAGAAAACTCCCTCAAAATCTAAAACTTCTTTCAATTTGTTAGTAAAAATAACGTCAAAGAAGGCTTAATCGTTTGGACATTATTAGTGTATTACTTCTGTAAGATAAGTTGGCTGCTGTCTGTTCTTCATTCTTCATTTCTTTACTCGGTAAATACTCATTGGACACCTATGTATGCCAAGCACTGTGCTTCAGTGTTTATATTGACACTTTCAATAGCTCATTTTCAGTTAGGTGTCTAGGTGTGTTTTGTTTAAAAACTGTTAAGTACCACCTGTTTTAAATCAGGCTAGTTACACCTGCATCCTCAAAATATATTCGTGTGAAAAGAAAAAATTCACCTATCAATCTGTGAATCTCAAATCTATGGGATGGAGAAGAATCACTATCTTTTCTAAGTTTTTTTTTTTTTTTTTTTTTTTTTTGCTCTTTCAAATCATTTTAATAACCAGATAGCTAAAAATGAAACAGGGGATTCAAACTTATTCCCGTTAAGGGCGATGCTACCTGATTAAAAAGGTAAGGATGACACTGGATTCCAACAAGCAAGGGTGGTGAGGATGCTCGGGGCTCCCAGACTGAAGAGCTTGGTTTCGGGGGGTCCGGGGGTGGCAGGAGGCAGGAGAGACACGAAATTGAAAGGACCCCCAGAGGACAGGGGGCCATCGCAGGGTCAGCAGCACCTTGAAACGTTTCTTGATGGTGATTCGGTGTCGAGAATATTTGTCGTCTGGGGAGAACCGAGAAGGATGGGCCAAGCAGGTCTGTTGTCCTGCAGGGTCCAACTTCTCCAGGGTATCGACCTGGCCTCCCTGTTCGTTAAGGTGACAGTGGAGAAACATGGTTGCACCAAAGATGGAGGTTCCAATTCCCTTTTTTTTTTTTTTTTTGAGAAATTACGTTATAGTAAACACTTTAATGGAAAGTCTTAATAGGATTTAAAATAGTCTCTATTGTGCCAGCCTGCGAACCCAAAGGTCGCTGGTTCGATCCCCAGCCAGGGCACATGACCAGGTTGCCAGCCAGGTGCCCAGCCAGGTGCCCAGCCAGGTGCCCAGCCAGGTCCGTGGCTGGAGGCAGGTGAAAGGCAACCACACATGATGCCTCTCTCCCTCCCTCCTTGCCTGTCTCCCTGCCCCTCTCTCTGAGAATAATAAAACCTTAATAAATAAAAGTAAAATGAAGTAGCCTCTGTGAATACCTGTATTTAAGAGCTGGGTGTGCGTGTGAAATAGAGGCGGTGTTTTGAATGGTGCCGGCCGGTTTTACGGCCAGTTCGTTGCGAGGAGCAGCGCCGTGCGGCCGTGTGCGCGTGGCCCTGGCAGGAGCAGCGCCCTCTGCACGAAGCGCGTGCCCTGAGCACCGGCCAGCGGCGGAGCACGGCCGTGTGGGTGTCTGCAGGCAGCAGCAAGCTAGTTAGTCGAAACTTTCCATCACTTTAGTAGGGATAGCTTTTCACTTCTTGAACGTGCTGTAAGAAATGCGTACAAATGAATGATTTTTGCAGTCTCTCCCAAACAAAGTTGCTACTCAGGGATTGGTTTGACGTTGCTTTTACCGCCTAACGTACCAAGAGTTTATAGAGAAACGATTTCTAAGTCTGCGAACGTAAATTAAAGCTTGGTCGCTAAGACGGGACCTGCACAAAAGAGAACCTCGGGTGGAGGCTTGCGTTCGCCGTGACTGCTTGCTTTCTGTCTTCTGCGGGTCAGCTTTCCGCTGGAGTGCGGCCGCCTGTCTGCCGGATTACCGGCCGCGTGGTGTCTGTGCCGGGCGCAGCCTCTAGCATCTCAAGTGTCTGTTTTGTCTGGACGTGGCCCACCGGCATTCTTGTGCAAAAATCCAAGGCTTTAGTCTGGAGCACTGGGTCAAAGGATATGTCTCTTTGAAGGGTAGACAGGAGGTTTTTTTATGTTTTATTCACTAAGTAGTATTTCATTTTACATCAAAGAATAGCAGCCTTTGAGACCCTTCCATGGTGGCAGTTCAGCATGTGGGTTCTTTTTAAAAGACTTTCACTAAATATGGAATAATGTTTCTTCATGTTTCTCAGTCTGCAGATGCTTATTTATAGTCTTGTATTTAGATGAGACTATTGAAATACAAAGAGCAAAAGCATTGATTGTAAATGTTAGTTTGAAGAGAGTTTTACTTTTAAAAAATGTATAATATACTGTTCTCTTGGTTTTTACACTACCCACAAGCTACCAAAAAATAAAATGATGAATAACCTTTAAAATTGTAGCAGTACTATTGCTTAAAATTCTAAGAAAGAAGTCATGACTCATAATGGTTTTGGAAGTGTAAATTTTCTAGTGAAATGTTCATTCTTTTATTGGCCTTCAACTGTGAGGGGGGGGAGTTAGAAGAGTCAGTACTTATTTTGAAAAATATCAAAGACTCAAGTAATAAAATATGCTAAGACAATATAATGGAAAGTAAATGTTCTCTCTACACCTTTGGGACAGGTTAATAAATGTTTTATGAACCAATAATATTAATCACACAATAAATGATTGTATGTTTAGAAGATTAAATTACATTTAATATTTTTATCATGTGACATATGTACCTAAATACATGAACTAATATTAATATAGCTTTTTTAATGCTTATGGATAGAAACACTGTTAAAATTACTGAAATTTTATTTAAAAAGAATTAATTGATCATTTAAAGTAGTCATGTTTCTGCTCAGTGACATATCGTTAGTATTAAAACAACTTCAGATAACTCATTTCACATTGATTAAAATAAGGTCATTTGTTATATCCAGTTACTTAAAATAAGATTATATTGATATAGAACTTTATGTCCGAAAGTGTTCTCCCATTAAAATAAGTTATTTTCACATTATGAGATATAAAACTTGTCCTTATTAAGTACAAAGGAAATAAATAGTAATAATAGGTTTTATATGCAGACAAGGCCGTTGAAACTTGAAGTAGAGAATGATCTTTATATATTAAAATTGTTTAAGGAACAAAAGCCCTTTCCTCTACAGTATTCAGCCATCTCTATTATCTGTGATTCTTCAGCAATTAAAGCAGATTTATTTTCCTCTTTGTTCCTACTTGGAATACGCCAACAATGCTGGAGAACTGAACTGAATGGAGTGTTTTATCTTCCCAAAGCTTTAAAGTTCTATGTGCCAATTAGCAAAATACAGTAAAGGTTTAAACTGTTAATAGCCACAACATCTTTAATGCATAGATGTGTCCCAGCCAGGGCTGTGTAACAGTCTCCATTGTGTCTCTTTTAAGGATGGTCACTGGGGCTGCACTACCTGCTGTGTATGGAACTGTGGCGGCACGGGACTCTCTGCTTTCAGGAATTTGAAATTCTTGCATGTTTATTACATAGGGACCCGGCTCTCAATAAAGTAGAATTGAAAACATTTTATTTGGATGTTATATTAAGTTTTGTTATATTTTACTGATTATACAATTTATATGTGAAAGCACATCATTTTTCTCTAATGAATTAAGAGTACAAATTGGTTGTTTTAATTTTATTCATTTAACTGAACATAATTACAATCAACCAAGTTTATATCAGAGTACGTAGCTACCTGAGGCTGTATTTGAGTGGCTGGTTTTTATGCTGTTTCTTCCTTTAATGGTAGAAAAAGAGCATTTAGTTTTTAGGTGTGTAGCTTTTCTAATTGGCCAGCTTGCCCGATGACTTCACAACTCAGGCATTCATCCAGACACCCGCCTTGAACCTGTTGGAGCCTCCTGTCCGTCATCACACAGTCACTCTAATGACGGGCGGTGAGAGGAAGTGAAGAGGCAGGAGTAACATCTTTGGTGACAGTTTTCGCTTCCTGTCATGCAGCTCTGGGAACCTGAGACCAGCAGACGTAGTAGCTTCCGTGTCAGCGTTCTCCCGGCCTGGGCCCCGTCCGCTTTCCGCAGCACGGCGGGCATGCCTGCACACACACGGTCCCTCTCCACAGCCGAGGAGCCTGGCAGGGCGCGAGCGGACCACGCTCCCCTTGGGCAGCGCACGCTGCTTCCCGGGAGGCAGCCTTTTCGGCAAGCGCCTGCAGGCAGTGCCTGCTGGTTCATGAGGGTTTTTGTTTTAATGCCTCCGATGGGAGCAGGCGTTAGGAATGTCCCGGCTTCCTCTGTCAACACTCAGGAGGACACAGACGTACCAGGGTGTCGGCCTGCAGCCCCGGGGACGGATTAGTGCACTACTCGGTCTGTCACAGTGACTGCTGAGTCGATGTGGTTACAACTAAAATGATCTCCTAAGCGGACTTTTAAACCTCATTGAGTAGAGATTTGACATTCGTAAAAGTAAAATAAGGTTCTTGGTTGAGTGAGTTAGCGCCGGGCTGTAGTAAATACTCGGGGTGGCGCGTGTTCGAGGCTTCAACTTGTACCACGGTCTCTGGTGCGTGTAGGCCCTGCGAGGGTTTTTAGTTTGGTTTTGTTTTTAATTATTCACCCCTTATTTGTAATATAAAATGTCACCTCACTTTTTTTTTTTTTTTTTTAAGATTTTATTATTTCCAGAGAGAGAGGGGGAGGGAGAGAGACATCATGTGTGGCTGCTTCTCACCTGCCTCCAGCTACGGACCTGGCTGGAGACCTGGTTATGTGCCCTGGCTGGGAATCGAACCAGCGACCTTTGGGTTCGCAGGCCGGCACCTTATCCACTGAGCCACCAGCCAGGGTCACTTCACTTTTTTATTTGCTCAATCATCTGAGTGCCTGCTTTGTGCTCGAGGGATTGAGTAGTAACTAAGGAAAACATCGTGGCCCTTAGAGCTTCTGTTTGTCCTGTGTGACGTATGCCAATTTAACTTACAGGTCGGTAAGCTGCTTCATAGCTCAGTGCACGTGATAGAAGAGAGCCAGGCAAGGTGACGAGAGATCGGGTAGATGGTGGGTGGGTGACCTGAGGGTGGGGGACTTGGTGGGTGGGTGACCTGAGGGGCAGGGCTGATGGCTGGGCCAAGACCTGCACTGGGCAGGGTCAGTTCTGTGGCCGTGGGGGCCAGGGCAGGGAGGGGTCCGGTGCCTGAGGCCCGGGTGCGCTGGCTGCACCCAGAGAGAGGACGAGAGCCTCAGGTGGGCTGTGCAGGTCCCTTTCCCTCGTGTGCCTTCATTTGATGTTCGTGAGATAATTGACAGTTTCCTAGAGCAACTACTTTTAAAAGGACCCCAACTTTTTCTTTCCTTTGCATTTTAGACTTTACATATGGTATAACTACTCCCAGATTCTTATGTTAAAGAAACTTGTGGTTTCACAGTTGCCGTTTGATAATGGTCATATTGAGGCCTGGAGTATTGGCTTCTCCTTCCCAGTCCCCCCTCCCCGTGCCTCGCCCCAGGGTGGGAGGGGGATTTGTCCCCAGGTGAAGGCAGGGCTGGGCTGCTGTCCACGCGTTGGTGCTGACAGGGGCGCAGGTTCAGGCTTCCACCCCTTGCTCGCCAGCCGGAGCCCCGCGCTGGGGTGAGGCTGTGTCCACCCAGCTGTGATCTCCTCCCCCTCTTCCTCCCCCCCCCCTGGACCCGTCCCTCTGTCCCTGCGCCTCTGCCTCTGCTGCTGCCGTGTTGCCAACAGGCGCCTGCCTTGCGTTGCCCCTACCCCTTCAGACCCCTTCCAGCTCTGGCCTGTCTCGCCCTTGGCCCCTTGGCCCCAATGTTGGGGCCGTGATCATGTTTTCTAAAAAAATCTTGTCTGTGTCTCTTCTACTCCCCTGCTTCTTCCCCCCTTCTCTCCCTTTCCCCACACCTCCGTAGCTTCACCCTCATCTTTCTCCCTCCCCTCCCACAGCGGGGAGGGCTCCCTCAGGAGGGGCGAGCCGGCCCTCACCTCTAACTGCCGCTTCTCACAGCCCTGTTTCCCCTGGGAACACACGGGACTTGGAAGACATTTGCTAACTGGCAAAAGAAGTGCTGTGATTTAAACATTATATTATGACTCTCTAATTGAGTTGGAATTAATTGAGAACGCTGTTCAGACTCACATTTACTATTCAGACGCCGGGTTCCAGGGAACCTTGGAGCAAAATATTGGCTCTGAGTGCAGGGCTCTTATATTAGGTGTTCACTTGTGTGTACAAGGTGCGTGTGAGCAATTGGCAGTAACTTTGCATCTTCTTGTTTCATGTGCTTCTTATTAATTTTGAAAAGCTGTGTTTCCAACATTATGATTTAACATCATTGTTTCAGATATGAAACACTAAATTCTCAGAGCAACTGTCATGTGGCAGGAATGTGATGTCAGAGCAGCCATCATTTCTGGACTGTGTGCGGGGTGAGCTGCTAAGGAAATCACAGAGTTCAATAACATCCCTTTACATACAGTTGACAACGTGAAGAAGGTGCATGATGCTGATCCCGATGCCGCCACACCAACAGGAAAATGCATAAGGTACACAAGGATCACACACATCCAGATACTGTATGCAGAATCCAGGAGACCATCAATGAAGATCCAGGATGTTTACCTTGATGTTTTGAGAGAAGTAGCTGTACCTTGGATGAAGCAAGTCGCAAATGGACGTCATTTTATCTTCCAACAAGATGGTGCACCAGCACATAAATACCAAAAAGGTGCAAGAATGTCTCAGTGTCAGTGTCCCTGAATTCTGGTCAAAGGAAATCTGGCCGCCTAGTTCACCAGATGCAGATCCTTTAGACTATTATGTATGCAGCGTTTGTGAGAGAGAAGTTAATAAACTACCTCATTCCAATAAAGAGGCTGTGAAAGCTAAGACTGAAAACATGATGATGTCCATGGTTAAGAAAAAGTTAATGAAAGCGTGCTCAAAATTCTGAAGTTGAATGGGGTCTATTATTGCAGCAAATGGAGACTTTTTTGAGCAATTAAAAAATAATGACTCTGTTTATGTATTTACATATAAATAAATTTATTTCAAAACAGTACTTTTGTGGTATATTGTTTGTTTTACTAAAATTTTGCCAATTGATTTCGCATGCCTTATATACATGTATGTGCATGTATTGTTGATATTTAACAGTTTTTGTCATGTAATTTGCCTTTTTCTAACAGCATTTTACTAAATCATTTATGATACACACTACATAGATTTTGATGGATCAATTGTGTAGATGTATCGCTATATAATTATCATTCTAGGAGAAAATTTTTCATCATTTACAACTTATTTTTGTTGGTGGGAATTTTAAACTGCATTACTCTAAATAAGTTTCTGAAGGCCTTATTCATATTATTATATACTTGGTCATTAAACTATATAATTAGCCCTGGCTGGTAGCACAGTGAATGAAGGCACCAGCCTGCGAACCCAACAGTCACTGGTTCGATTCCCCAGCCAGGGCACATAACCAGGTCTAGGGCTGGAGGCAGGTGAAAGGCAACCATATATGGATGCCTGTCTCCCCTCTCTGCCTCTCTCCCTTCCCCTCTTTCTGAAAATAATAAAATCTTTAAATAAATTAATTAAATAAAATTTTAAACCTGTATAATTAAAATTCTGTTTACTGATTTTAATAGTAAAACATGCACATTGTAGAAACGTTGACTTGGAAATGTCAAAGTTTAAAGAAAAAGAAAATCACCTTTTTCATAATCTTGGTGAATTTATATCTTTTTTATATGAATGCTTAAACACACCAACTTCCAAGATATTTATATCTAACACAAACCATGCTATATGGTTTGAGGTCCTGCTTTTTTACGTCATTTGCATTGCATTGTTTTGAAGGTTAGCATGGTGCAGTTAGCTATCATCGTGTTATCCGTCAGTGGATCGTAGGTTCACGAGCTTTTCTATCACAGATACGTAGAATATTAGACCAACGCATAGCAGTTAGTACTACTGCCACTAGTGCTATCACTTTATCATGCCTTGTGAGTTTTCAAATAAAGGATGTGTCTGAGGAAGCCAGGAAACGTTCTCCCCGTTTCATGTCAGTCTGTGTCCTCTTGTCGCAGAGCCTTGGGGAGCAGTGCCAGCCACCACACGCCAGCATGGACAAGGCTTCCTTGTGCCTTTGGTGAGCTGCAGCATCTCCGATTTCTAGTCTGATGTCATTGTGGTGCATAGCACACCCTTGATGACTTCAGTCTTGAAATTTCTTGAGACTTTTTTAAATGGCCCAGAATGTATTGTGTCTTGATTAGTGCCCCATGTATACTTGGGAAGAATGTGCCTTTTCTAGTTTTTAGTTACTTGTTTTATGTATTTCAGCTAAGGTTCTAAGTTGATTAATAGTGCTTGAATTTTTTTTTTTAATCCTTTTATCCTTCCCTTCAACCCGAAGAATTTTATTTAACATTTCTTGTAGTGCAAACCTTTTGGGACAGAATCTCTGAGCTTCTCCCTATCTGTAAATGCCTTCATTTTGCCTCTGCTTTTGAAGACCCTGACCTAGGTCAGGCTGCCGTAACAAAATGCCATAAACTGAGTGGCTTAAAAGAAATTTATTTTCTTATCATTGTGGAGGCTAGAAGGCTGGCTTCTGCCTGGGCCTGTCTCTGGCTTGTGGACAGCTGCCTCCGCGTGCCTGCAAGGGGCCGAAGCGGGGCAGACCCACCCCGAGTGTCTCCTTGTCACGGTGCCGACCTCCCTGTCCGGAGCCCACAGCACGACTGTCTGACCCTGATGGCTTCCGAAGGCCTAGCTCCAAGTGTGGTTACATCAGGGGCGAAATCTTCAATCCATGGATTTGGGAGGCGAGAGAGCACGGAATGTTAGGGTATCTAGTTCGTAACAGCCTTTCATTGGACATAGAGTTCCAGGTTGAAGGGTTTTATTTTAGCACTTCTAAGATGTCATTCCATTTTCTTTTAAAATAGTTGTGGTAAATACATGTAACAAAATGTACAGCTTGAACCATTTCTAAATGTATGCTTCAGTGTCGTTAAGCACATTCACAATGCGTGCAGCCATCCCCCCTGTCCGTTTCCAGAACATTCTCGTGATCTCTGACAGAAACTTGGAGCCCCTCCACATCGCCTTCTTTTCCCGCCCCTGGGAACCTTCGTTACATCTCTGTCTCTGGATTTGCCCGCTGTCGGTACCTCAACATCAGCAGGACCAAGCTCTACCTGTCCCCGGGTGGCTGGCTTGGTGCGTTTAGGTTCCTCCATGTGGTACGTGTCAGGATGTAATTCCTTGTAAAGTTACGTAATATTGCGTTGTCTGTTTATGCTAGATTTTGTCCGTCCATTTATCTGTAGTAGGCCTGCATGGTGTTTGCCCTTTGGCTGCTGTACATCATGTTGCTGTGTCCGTGGGTGCACAGACACCTGTTTCCCTCCTCTGATCTTTGGCTGGCCAGGTAACCAAGCCAGCCGGAGGCAGACAAGAGAAAGTCAGATTTAATGTCATGTGCACAGGACCCCCCCTTCCTGAGAGGCCCAGGCCCAGAAAGAGGGTGTCACAGTGCCTTAGGGCTGCAGAGGTCACTGCAGGAGGCTGAGAAGGGCAGGCGTGGAGGCAACAGAGGTGCGCCCGGCCTAGGACAAGGCCGAGAGGCTCCTCCAGGATGGAATGGTGGCGGCAGCCCCCTGGGCCAGAAGCCAACCTCGCCTGCGGGGCGTGGGGGCCCGCACACCTCCGGGCAGGTCTCGGGGTGGCTCGTGCTGAACCCCCACAACTGCACGTAGCAAGGACCCGAAAATACTTGCCGTTCTCACACTGTCGCGAAGAGCTTGTGCACCCGTCCAGTGTTCTGGAGTTCCACTTTGAACAGTCCATTAGGTTTCAGGCGTGACCTCTGCATGCCCATTTCTTTTCACGGCAGCTCTTATAAAGCAACATGACATCGTTCGGGTCCCCTTTGAGGAAATTTGTTAACTCTTTTGACTTGACAAGTCAAAAATCAAACTCATTCTCTGCTTTCTGCTCTGGAGGAAGGAACACGAAATGAGTTCAGATCAGCCTGTTTCTCTGGCCGGAGAGGGTGCGGGCAGGAGGTTGGCGCAGCCAGGGGGGCCGCACCGAGTTTTGCCTCCCGTTGGGAAAGCCGTTTGCTAGCGCGTCAGGAGCCGCGGAAATGCCTTGGGCCTTTGACCCGGTCAGTGTCACCCTCGGTGACTAGCGCAAGGGAGTTAGGTCGCTGAGGTTTCGTTGCAGTGATCTATACTTACAAAGCCTAAGAACAAAATAATTTGATTTTTCAGTAATAAGGGGTGGGCTAAGAAAGAATGGCACATCAGCTTTACAGATTATTAGTGAGACCATTAAAACAAGAAATAAGTTGTTAGCGATGTGATACTTGAAAATAATCAGTGCCAAGTCACATTATTATTACAATTATATAAACTACATGGATAATTATTGATAGATAACAGGGAGAAGAAAACAGTTGCTATGGTGTTAAGCATACGGAAGTATTTTTAAAATTTCTCTTTAATGTTGTTATAATGTTTTAACAGTATTTTTTAAAAATAATAAGTCCTGAAAGAATCTTCTCTCTCCCTCTTTAGTCTGGTATCTTTAGATACTGTCTCACCTTTAAAACCAAGCACGTGGCATTGATCATATTTTCCTTCGTATCCTGATTAGTCCTCCCAGCAAGGCCGTAATGTAGGTTTTGTTGGACATTTTTAAAAGAAGGACACTGCACTGACGCCTGTCGATACCACACAGGTAGCAAACGCTGGAACTCGGGTTCCTCCACACTCCCGTGGGTCACCGTTCCTCCTCTTGGCCGGGACCGCGCTGCTGGGTCCGACCGTGGCATCGCCCTCCCTGCCCTGCGGTGCGCAGCCGGGCCCCGGGAATCAAGTCTGGGCCCCGGGAATCAAGTCCGGGCCCCGCTGGCAGCACCTTTCAGCCGGGGCTGGAGTGAGCTGTTCCTCATCCCTTCACACTCATGGGTGTCCCGGCTCTTCCACTTAATGAAACAGATTTGTCGCATCTAAGTCGGTGTTTTGACATGTGTAAGAAAGAGAATACTTAGCCCTTATTTCAAAAGAGAGGCTAGTTTTTCTCTCCTCTAGACTTGAAGCAACTTACTCAAATGGCAAAATTCTTTGTTGTCCTTAACTACCAACTCATATTTTCAAAAAAGACTTTTGCACCCGACACCATTTTATTCCTTGTTTAGTCCTTTTTAAAAAAGTTCAGTCGTCATTTTCATGAGAAGAGAGATCATGTCTATACGTTTGAGCACTGTGCCCTGTGTGTAGTAAAGGCATAGGAGGAGCTTAGGTTGAACTCAGGAGACACGTTCTTTTTATTGTGCAAGATAGCACTTCATGTACATTATTTAGGCCTCGTTATAGTTTACCTAATTGATTTTATAGGTGATGAGTTAGGAGAAGCCTTCGTTGCCCGAGGCTGTGATGGGGAGTCTGACTCAACCCTTGCACTGAGCGCCCTGCACCTGCCCTGCGCCTGCCCTGCACCTGCCCTGCGCCTGCCCTGCGCCTACATCTGCCCTGCACCTGCCCTGCACCTGCCCTGCGCCTGCCCT